>JANHGB010042110.1:0-60687 GCA_026283785.1 Coracopsis vasa
GTTAAACTGTGACAAGGACCAGCTGGCACCATCTGGTGGTAAATGGCTCTCTGGAGCTGTACAATGTGCTTCCGCTGGAGCAGCAGGGAGACCTGTCAGTCCTGAGGGGCAAAATCCAGTGCGGACTGTGGCCCGTTGGTTATTCTAGCTCTCCTGCTTGTCTAACTACAGCCTCTGTGTTATTTGCTTGGTAGAAGAGGTGACTTTTTCATTCTTCTGTCTCTTTGAAGCACAGCTGGGATGCACCAAAGATGTTCACCCACTGTGTGGGCACCCTGCTGCTTTAGAAAGCCAATGAGCATCCATTCACAGTGCCCTTAAGGTAGCCATCCAGGGCTGCAGCTAAAAACTTGCATCTTGAAGTGGATAAAACTACACAGCAAGTGACTCCAATACCAGAGTAAAACTGTCCTCATGCGAACTTGTCTCTTCCAGCACATGCATCACAAGGAGAAGAAGCTGGTAGGTGATGGTGTGAGATGCCCCCTTGCCGCTTGGTGCCAGCTATGCACTATAAGTTGAATCAGAAAATCTGTTAAACAGTTTTATTTATGGTCACCCTTCTGATGTGCAATTAAGAAATCCTGTAGGGCCTCTTCGCTGTGCTAAAAATTATCATCACCGGGCTTCTCTGCAGCTCTGTTACACAATGGTTTCCTGTAGTTGTTGTGCAAGGCTTTTGCTGCAGCTTCCATAAAACAGCCTAAAGCATCTTTTCCAGGATGAAAACGAGGGTGGTGGAAGCAGCTGAGCTGTGAGAAGCCAAGCTGAGGCACCTTGTCTGCTGTGCATATAACAACAGTTTCGTGTACTTGAGGTGTACAGTCCTGCAGCATACAGGTATTTGCAGGCAATTGAACCCTGAGATATTTACAATGCTCTTTGTCAGGACCTTAATGAGAGGTCACTAAAAATGGCATGTTGATCACATGTGATTAATACCTAAATAAACATATTTTTCTACATATTCACTCAAAACAGCCCAGAAGAGAAGCCTGCAGAGAAAGACTTGCTGCTTTCACTGTTTGCTTGTGGGTAGAGGCTATGTTTTAACAGAACTTGTTTTGTGCAAAGAGGATTGGTTTTATGTGATCAGTGACATAAGTGGAGTCTCTATTCAAAAGCCACAATGGGTTTCAGCATTGTTACTGATGGTGATGGGGTTGTCTTGTAGTTTACCAGCTGCCCTCTCCTTGTTATGATATTCTGGATGAGGAAAACAGCTCTGTACCTGGCTGTGTAGGCAGTCGTTGGAGGGGGGCAATGTGTAAGCTGTGCAACCTTGCTGAGGGCCCTAAATGCTGTGGAAGTTGCTTCAATCTCCACATTAAAAATCATTATGGCAAAAGTAAAATCCATCAGTGGGGATTACCACTGATTGCTGTCTCAATGCATGGCATGGCATAGCGCAGCACCCTGACAGGGGAGTGGGTGCAACCGATGGACCCTGGTGGCTCCTTCTCTTTTCCACATAGGCACATAATGACAAACTACTTGCTGACCTCTCTCAGGGTTTGTGGCCCTGCCAGGTTGGTAGCTCTGCAGCTCTTAATGTGGGAGGCTGTGATGTAAGGAGCAGTAAAGCAGCAGTAAAGCAGCAGTAAAGCAGCAGGAGGCTTACCTAAGACCTTGCTGTAGTAGGTGTCCCATTGTCCCCAGTAGCTCTGGAAAACGAAGTCTTGCAGGTGGTAGGACAAGATGTTTTTTATCCTCTCACCAAAGGACATGTAGTCGGTGAGCTCGGACAGGGCTGCGGGTGCGTAGGACGGTGGTGCTGGCATCTTGCCACAGTGCCTCTCCACGGTGGAGGCTGGGGAGAAGCGCAGCGAGTACATGAAGGGGATGGACAGCTTGAGAGCCAGGAGGTCCCCGCAGAGGGTGACCGGGTCTGACAGCAGCAGGTCATAGCCGGACCCGTGCAGGTGGGCCATCAGCTCGCGGTTGGTTAGCACTGCGTCACACATCAGCCGGTTCATCCGGTGCCAGCTCCTGAACAGCTTCCCCAGCTCCCTGTAAAACCGCCAGAAGGTGAGCGCGGTTGGCCTGTTGTTCAGCCACAGTGCCACTACATCCTCGATCAGGGTCTCGATGGTGTCCTTCTTGAAGGGCACGTTATAGACCTCGAACTTCTCCATGGCGTCATCCATGGGTTTAATGAAGAGGGAAGCGTTGGACACCAGGACAGTGACGCTGTGCCCACGGCGGATGAGCTCCTCTATGACTATCTTCACATTCAGCCAGTGGCTGCCTTCTGTTGGCCAGACCAGCACGTTCCCACAGAAGACAGGCCCTAGAAGAGCAACCTGGAAAAGGAGCAGCTGGAGGGATTTCTTAGAGCCAGTGGCTTTTGTGCCCATGGCAAGGCAAAAGGGCCAGGTATCCTGGGAATGTTTCCCTTCCAGCTGGGAGTGCTGCACCTCTGTGCTGTGTTTGGTGGCTCTTCACTAGCAAAAGCAGGAGTTTGCTGTTGCACAGGTGGGGCCTTTAGAACCCACGTTTGGTCTCAGGCCTGAAACGACAGAAAAGGAGGTTTAGGTGATTCACTTCTCCCCTTCTGCCTTCTCTCCTGGCAGAAAGGATAGAAACCTGTCAGTCTCCCTGGTTAGCAGGGTGGCAGCAATCCTCGCTGCTGTCAAAGGTCTGCCCTCAAGCTACTCCCTCTGCACAAGGTGAATTTAATCCTCTTTTTTAATCTACCTTTTGTAGTTTCTCTGAGGAATCCTTGTCATAAAAGCAAACAACAGGGGATCTCCTCTGTGTAATTACTGTACCATTAAATGCTGGCAGATTTACTATGAGTATTAGCAAGTAAGTGGCACTACTGCCAACGCTGGAGAAATACTGAGATTTGCGGGAGAATGTATGATCTCGTCTGATTTTAAAATGCCTGTTTTCAATTGCAACAGCCCTGGTGTCTCTATCCTGTGATGTTTCCATCAATCACTTAAGCCTACCTGTACTTAAAGATGCATTTTTCTCATTCTGAGTTTCCAATCTTTCTCCACCTTTCTTTCCAGAAGCAGCACAGGGGCTTACGTAGCTGACAGGCAGCAGTGCTACAGGGAACGCTTGCTTGAAGATAGTGCTAGATGTGGGGCAAGAGCCCTGGCCAGCACAAGGTGGAGGGACACCCGTGATGGGCAAATTATATCATAGGCACCCTTAAACCTCCTCAACCCTTCTACAGCCCTGTCCCTGCTGGTAAATAATGAGACTTCCTGGCAGTCATGCCCCAACCCCTATGGAAAGCTGCTGCATCTCTGGGCTTCACCATTAATTCAAGTTGGAGCATCTTTACAGAGCAAGATGAGCCAGACCCCTGGGTGCCAGCCCTCAAACAAATCACTTGCATTACACTCCCATGAACCAGTGATGCCAGAGGCAGGCCAAGGCAGGAGGGGCCACAGGGTACATGTAAATGGCTGACTTGGAAGTGGCATCCTTTTTTAGGGTGACATGTTAGGAGTGCTGATGTTTCCCATGCTGATAGAAGGCAGCAAACCCTTCGTTTGGGTGATGATAATGCCAATAATAACATGTGGTTTGTTCTGATATGTGACAGATGGTTTCCAACCACTCTCAGAGAACTCGACGCAGGGAGTTCATTGCTGCTATCTGGGGCACATCACCACCAATCTGGTCACGTTGTGGGCTCAGCTCAGGTGTCTAAACCCTCCTAACCCCTAAAGGTGCTTCTCGGAGCAAAATCCACATCTTTTGGGGTGGCTCTCACATGGAAAGTCAGTGCTTGAATGTAAGGCGCTATGTCCTGGGAGGAGCTCTGAACCACCAGGAGCCAAAATGACAATTAAACCCCATGCATAGAACGATGCACTCGATCCAATGTAACTTGGGGAATGAATGCCATGCAGCAAAAGCTCTTACCTAGTGGAGTCTTCCCAGGTACGTAAGCTTCGAGTTGCAAGGTGCAGTTTGCTTACACCGATTTGTGTCTGTGTCTTGCTGCTCGCCCGCTCTGTGCCTGGGCTGCTCTGGCAAGGTTGGGTATGAGGCAGAAGGAGCTTAAATAAGTTACCTTCATTTCTAAAAGGAGGAAGTAATACAATATGGGGTGATCACAACAAGGCATGTATTCTGGCATTGTTTATTGCTTTGCTATGCTCCAGTAATCTAACAGTTGAGATGGTCTTCCTCATGCTGAGCTGTATTATAATGCTATGGCAGAGCCAGATCCTCAGGACTTTGCATCCTCTCCCTTTAGGGTCCCAGCTGGCAAAATAACAGTAATAATAATAACAACAATAATAAGTAATGGACTTGTTTATAAACTGTGCACAGGAACAAAGAGAAGATCTTGTGATTTGTTCGTAGAGCTTTTCCTAAGGTGGTGTGCTGCCTGTGCTGGGTGCGTGGCCCTCGGTTCTGGAGATCCAGGTTTTTAATGACTCGGAAATAGAGAAACCTAAATTGCACTTCCACTGCATTCCATTTACTTCCATTGCATTCCATTCACTTCCATTGCATTCCATTCACTTCCATTGCGTTCACCATGGAGTTTCAGTATTTTCCATAATATTCAAGCTGGCTTCTTCTAAGCCCTCAGAATTCAGGGCCATGATGCCAGCATGTTTGGCCTTACAGCCAGGAGTTTCAGTATGATCTCTCCATAGACCTCTGTATTCAGTATAATATCTTCTTTTTCAGGCTAATTTAGCTTATTTGGGAAAGTCCTATCAAAAACTTAAAGCTTTTCCAGCAGCTATTGAAAGGCTATATTCATGTGGGCTGGGACAGACAGGAACCTGGGTTTCATTTCTAACCCCTCAATATCTAATGCCTCCATAGCAAATCAGAACTATTACGAGGTGCAGTCCCTCCTCTGGCCTCATAACCAAGGTGTTAAATTTGTCTTGTTTCCATGTCCACCTTTTAAAGATTGCTGCTCGGATTACTCTTAATGCAGAGGAGATAAGCGTTGTGAGAGGATTAAAGGACAAAATCCAGCAGCAAATGAGAGAAAACTGGGGCTGGGGGAGGTAGATGGTGTTAGGTGTCTGTATTTCACACATCTAGCATTACTAAGCAGAATTGCTGCAGGCACTGATGCAACCTCCAGCCTTGTTAAATAACAAAAGGGCTTTCTCGAGGTGAAGGTGAGTTATGCAAAAGTTAGGCAATACAGACCAGTGTTTTCCACATACGGGTCTCTTCACCGTTAATGGTGTGCAGGGCACCTTTGTGTCTAGAAAACCTTGATGCCAGCCAGCACCTCAAAAACTCAGTGCCAGGGTGGAAAAGGGAAGCTTTTGCCCTGGAAGCACCACATTACTCTGTGGTTTGCCTTTCACTTATAGCAATAAAGCAGACTTCAAAGTTTTGACTATATTTGGGGGGCTTTTTGTGTGGGGAGGATCAGAGGCGAGGCTGGATAGGGTAAATACCAAGGTTGGCTCACCCCTGGGTACAGACACGAGTGAGTGGATTGAGCAATTCTGCAGAGGCACATGTGCAAGTGCTCAGTAAAACGTTTACTGCCACGTAATGCCCAGGGGCAAAAGGAAACTGAAGCAGAAGTCAGTGAGCTGGAATAGCCTTACCATAACCATGATTCTCAGCTAAATGGGATCTTTCTGTCGCTACCTCGCAGCTGTAGGACAGGAATACCTCATGCTAGCTTTATCACACTTCGCTTGGGTTCAGTGATTCAGTTTAAGGTTTCATGAGCTCTCTTCATTGCTGTTGCAGTGTTGCAGGGGACACTGCTTTTCCTCTGATAGTGCAGGTTTGGAGCTGATCCATCAGGCTCGGTGTGGGATGCAGAAGGGAGCTCCTCATCTGCTGCTGATTGGAGTGTGGAGGAGTGGTTCTGCACGCCTGCCTGGGAGGCAAATAGAGGCACCCTGTATAGTCCAGGGAAACCAGGCCTGGAGGTTTGGGCTTGGGCTTCACCTCGCAACTTGAGGGGTGCCATTTCATCCCTGGGGTATTTCACCAGGGTAGGTTTGTGTTTCCTCCTCTGTTTGCACCGGTGGCACGGGTGGGATTTCAGTGGGGGGCTGCCATGTCCTTTCCCTGAGGTGTTTCAAGGGTGGAGGAGTGAGAGAGAGAAACATCCTGATTCGGATGTCATCAGCTCGGATGTCCGGACCTTCACATGCAACATGGGAGTACCCTTGACCACTCTTACTGTGAGCATCAAGGACCCCACACTCCTGCCTCTAAGCCAGCAGCAAACCTCTTCTGTGGTCCATGGTTCCACTCCCTGGCATCTGCGCGTGGCCATGAGGAGGAAGGCTCCTCCATCCCTACCACGGCTTTCACCCACCACATGTACACCTTGGCACTGGCAATATCCACTGCCTTCATATCCAGGGATTTGAAGTCCTGTTTTTACAAGGATGCTTAAGAGAGAGCTGTGCTCCTCCTGCCCCGATGTGCCAAATGGTGCTTTTAACAGCAAAATTACTTCCACTGTCCCTCCTCTGGCCTCATGACCAAATACTCGTTTCTTCCCTGGGGTCTTAGCAGTTTAGGTCCTCACAAAACTCACAGGACACAGCATTTTAGCCCCCCCCTACCTGGTTGTGTTGCAACTCTTCAGCTGCTCACAAGCACCCTATCTACAGCAGTGAGGGCAGTCAGGATTGCACTTTGAGCCCAAGGGACAAAAGATACGCATACAAACCCCCCCTGCTTCTCACGGAGAGCAGTGAATGAAAGCACCTCTTGAAGCATGCTTGATGCCCTTATACATTTCACAGGAGCTGCTGTCTGAGCTGTGAGGAAGAAAGAGGTGTCATTAGAGAGTCATCCATAGACGAGAGAGACTTTGGGGAAACAAAACCCAAATCTGTGTGTTTCCACACAAATGGAAACACCCAAGGGGGAAAGCAGGGGTGACTGGGAAGCCTGGCTGGATATCCAAGCAGCAACAAACAGATGTGTGAGAGATTTGAGGAAGGAAGAAAATGCCTGGAACAAATTAGAGAGGAACAAGTTACTGACAGTAACTTGCAGGAGCAGCGGGGCCAAAACACACACTGGTAGTGCTGAGTCACAACAGCAGGAGTAAGAATGAAAGGAAGTTCCTGCGGCAAGATGTCACGATGTTGAGAGGCTAAGGGATAAACCAGCAGAGGAAATCAGTGCCTGAATAGACTAAGATGCCTTCAGCCTGAAAATACACAGCTGGGGGGCTGCATTATAAGGGGAGGCTATGGAGTCCCAAAGGATCGGGCAGATCAATGTGGATGAGTATCTCAGGGCATGAAGTAAGGGGCCTCAAAAAAAAGCCTCCCAAAATAAAACAAGCTGGGAAGGAAAAGCAAATCCCTGGGGGAGGTACAGCATGGAACTGGATGTGCTGGATGTCACAAGAGTCAGTGCTTCAAAGGCACATTTATAGGGGACAGAGTGACCAGGCGTAGGCTCGGGAGCTGCTCTCCTGCATGGCGTCTTTTCTGTATGACAGAAGTGGCTGAAGCCACTGCTCACAGTTCAGGTATCGCTGCTTCTGTCTGTAGTTACCTGGATTACTTTTGCCCACTCCCCTACTGACATCTCTGGTTCAGGTTGGTTTGTACTTGGACTGCAAGGTGAGAGGGTTCAGAGCCTACCGCATTGTTCTGTAACAAATCACTGCAACCAAGTGATGCACAAACCACATCCTACAACACGGAGAAGCTCCGAGCATCTGAGAGAGAACCAGAAACCACTTGCAATCATTGCATTTTATTATGACTTAAAGTAACATCTCCTTCAAGGTGGAATCACAGTGTTGTATCTTCTCTTTTTGCTTTCTCTACACAACTACCTCTGCTGCAACACCGCTCACCCCCTGCTTTTGCTGGGTTTATGGTACCTCATGGCCAAACTCCGAGGATTTTGCTGAATGGTGATATTTTACTCAGTTCTGCTGCCTGTATTCCCAGGCAGATCCCACCCGATGGTCAGTCTCCTCCCTGGAGTACAGCTGAGCTGTTTCACATCTGACAGCCCCTGTTCCAGCACTGGATTGCATCCCTCTCACCTTGCCTGCCCGCCCAGGTTCCCAGTCATACTTTTTTAACCTCTTGGCCTATTGCCCCCACTCCTGAGGCAGAAATCACATCCTCAGAGATGCTCCGTGCCTAGGAGCAATGAGTATTCCCTCTGCTTTGCAGGCACGTTCGTCTTGTGCATGTACCAAACATGATGAGCATGGGCAGGAGGGGACAGCATCTGAGGAACTGGGACCGAACAACCTTTTCTTAAATGACTGCACCATAAAACCAGCTATTTTAAAGCACCAGCTTTTATCAGTGCTGTTCCAGCCCCCTCGCTCCATCACGTCCTGCAGTGCTGCAGTGGGCCCCTTAGCTGTGGTTCTTCTGGCCATGGTTCTGGCCATCATCTCTCTTCTGATGAGAGACTGCAGGAGCTGGGCCTGTTCAGCCTAAGGAGAAGACTGGGAGGGGATCTCATTGATGCATGTAAATATCCCAAAGGAGGGTACCAGCTTCCAGGTCCCTGGGAGCAGAACAGCACAAAAGAGGCTGGCAAATCCTCCTTCTGCTGAGTGGAAGGATTGGTCCCAGCTCCCCAGGCTGTGCCCATCTCCCAGCCACCCTGGGGCTGGTTTTGTCCCCATCCCACTCACCTCATTTCTTCCACATGGCCCCAGCAGTGAGTTGGGGGCACGGCCATCACTGTGCCCTCATGTGTCATCCCCCCCTAAGTGTGACATCAGCAGGAGAATCTGTGGTAGGAGGTGGCGGGTGCAGGACCCTATGTGGCACCTGGCCATGGGGGAGATGCTCGTGTGGGGGATGTTAACAATTCTCATTCATCGTGAGCTGGGAAGAGCTCCGTAGCACATATTGGCTTTTTCATTCCTCAAGAGCCACACAGGTTTATCCTAAGCATGTCCTGGTCTGGCCACACAGGGCTGGGGTGATGCGAGGTGGGATGAGGCTCCACAGTGCAACACAGCAGCTCTCACATGGGTGCAAATTTGGGAGGAAGATGCAGAGATAAAACTTTATTTCTGCAAAATTCCCTGTGGCACAAGGAGGCGGGAGGTCCGTGGGCAGTGCCAGGACCGGGAATGGCGGGTTGGATGGGGAGGGTATAAACCAGGAAGTCTCAGATCTGGGTGCGGAAGCGCAGGTCGGTGTCTGACATCTTCCGTGCATAGTCCTGGTCGAAGCGCTCGTTCTGGGCCACGGTGAAGTGGTTCTTCCAGTCTCCGGTGATGCCTGGGGGCAGGTGAGATGGGGCTCAGTGGAGTCCATGGGGAACAACGTGCTGGGAGCCCCCCCTGGCCACTCACCTTTGCGCATGAAGGGGGAGGCGCCGTGGTCCATGAGCTGGGGGGGCACCATGCTGTAGTTGGTGGTGGGGTTGTCCCGCATTGTCTCGAAGGAGGTGTGCCGGGTGATGGTGTCCAGGGCTGCCTCTGGCAGCTCCTGCCCCAGGAACTGGGCCACCTTGGCAACCTCCCGGCGCAGATCCTGTGGGAAACAGGTCAGTGCTCACCCCTCCTGCCACCCCCCAGACTCCTCACACCATCAACCACAGCCCCTCACCTCCTTCATGTCCTCGTAGAAGAGGTAGAGGATAGGGTGATCCTTCCTCCGCTCCCAGTAGCCCTTGACATGGTTGTACCAGGAGCCGTATGCCACTGCGTGGAGAGAGCAGCCAGGGGGTGTCGGTGGGTGACACTGCTCTGCGGGGTCCCTGCATGCACCCGTGGGTGCCTTGTCCCACCTCTGCAGGCCATAAACTCCTCCAGGTACTGGGCCCATGTTCCGGGGTGCGGATGCAACTTGTTCATCAGGTCAAAGTGGTAGAAGGAGACGGCCACGTCCTTGGCGTTGCGTGCCACATAGATCATCTGCAGAGAGCTTGGTGACACGTGGGGACTTGCAAGGTCCTGGCAGGGCAGATCCCCCCTTATCCCTGCTTGTGTCTGTAGGTGTGTCCCCTCCACACTGTTACCTTGCAGTGGTTTTCCCAGAAGGATTTGGGCAAGATATGAGCAGGGATGTGGGTCTTGATGATGCGAGGGGATGCCATGGCCTCCAGCTGCTCCGTGCCTACAAAGGAGGTTTGCCCCAGGAGCGGTCCCACCACCAGTGGGGTCCCCCCACTTCAACCAAGCCTGGCCCACATCCGGCATCCCCTGGCACCCCCTGCCACCCCAGTACCTGGCACCATCCTCCCAGGGGCGGTGAACTCCAGCATGGGCACCCGGTTGCTGATGGCATCCTGCTTGCACTTTTCGGGGTCACAGCCTTTCAGGATCATGTCCACAATCTCACTGACCCAGGTGGTGCCTGGTGAGGAGAGGTCAGGCACCCGGCTGGCACCATTCCCACTGGAGCCCCATCTTGAGCACCAGAGGGGCCCCATCTCACTGGCATCCCCCTACGTCCCAGCTCAGGGGGCTGCAGGCTGGTGCCTCCTCTCCCAGCCCAGCTCCTCTCCGGTGCGCAGGGATGCTCACCAGATTTGGGGAAGCTGACCACCACGATGTCCTCAGGGCGGCTCTGGAAGACGTCAACCTTGTCCCAGTTGTGGATGAAGGCGCTGACCATGGGGATGCCATGCACCATGCCCCAGGGCTGCCGGAAGTGGGTGTCTGGGTCTGCCATCCTGCTGGGGACAGGGATGCAGCGGGGGGGCTGGCTGGCAGTGGAGGGCATCACGGGACGGGGACATCCCCCACAGTCCCTGCTGAGCCCAGCCATCCCAGCCATGGGAAGGGAGACATCCCTGGAGGTGGCACCTGCCTCCCGCAGAGGTCTGTGGGGCAGTGGGCAGTGCAGAGAGCACGGAGGGGCACTGCCAGCCCTGGGGGCTCAGCTCAGCACAGGCAGTGGGCAGCTGCCCGTACAGTGATGGAAAAGCTCGCAGGGGCTTTGCTGGCAGCAGTTTCACGCTTCTTTCTGCTCCCTCCCCTCAGCTTTCTCTCCCCCAGCTCCCTATTACACAGCAGCAGGGGGAAGCCCCGCCTGGGGGGCTCCGTGGGGGTTGAAGGAGATGGGAACGGGGAGCAGGTCTCCCCGGGAATCCTCCCCATCGCCGGCCGTCCCCGCTCTGTGGTCCCTGCAGAGCAGCTCTGTGGCTGGCCTCCGTCTCCAAGGGGACACCGAGCCCATCGGAGCCCCCCATCCCGCTCCCTGCGCAGGCCAGGCTGGGGCACCCCAACGCGGTGACCGCGGCCAGGGTCTCCCCGTTACCTGCCTTTTCTCCGGGCGCTCTGGCTGGGGGGAGGCGAAGCTTCGCTCCCAGCCTGGCGGGGCCGTATTTGTTATTCTCCCTTTCCCTGGTGGAAGATGGAGGCGCGGGGAGGTGCCTGGGGCTGCGGGAGGCGGGGGCCATCGTTAGGGAAGGGACTCGGAGAGAGCCGGTCCCGGCCTGCGGAGCGGGGAGTGCAGGGCGCAGAGAGCAGGGATGGGAACGCAGCCCCGCTGGGGATGGTGCCAGGAGCCTGGGATGAGCTGCGCCGGGCTCACTTCCCGCTCCTCCCCCAACTGAACACACAGATGGCAGCGGGGGAAACCACAGCTTCCCCCCACCCGCAGAGGGAAATCCCAACCCACGTCCCAGGGGTGTTAAACATCACCCTGCTCCGATCCGGGGATCAGCCCGTGGACGTGTCCGGCTCCTCGCACTGGGCTCTCAAGCAGGGTTAGGCTCTGGTCACACACCGCCCCTTGAAGGCACTCAAATACGGGTCCAAAGTTTGCAGAGCTGCGGAGCGCTGGTGCAGCTGATACCGTGGTACTGGGAAAGGGATTTAAAGGCCCCCGTGGTGGTAAAATGCTGATCTTTACCTGTTTTCCACGGGCAAACGTGGGCCGGGAGGAGTGGGTAAGGCAGGAGACGTGGCAGCAGGGCAGTGGAGCAGCTCGCCTGGTGGCAACCTTGAGGAAGAGGTCCCTGATTTGTCCCCAAGGCCAAGTTCCCGGTGAGGCGGTGTCACAGGCGAGTGACGCGCTGCACTCTGAAGAGAGATGCAGCAATATGGTTATTGGTATAAAACAGAGATTCAACAAAGCTTGGTAGTAAATGTGACTGTGGTTTGACAAGATTTGGTGGCAAGGTGCGCTGGAGTATTTACTGCGTAGAGGACAGGGTCAGGCAAAACTGTCAGGGAGACTCTCCTGTTGAGTCATGGGGCTCAGAAAAGACCCCCTCACTTTCTGAAAAACTCAGAGGGGAGTCTGGGCTGCAGATGGATCCACTCCTAGTCCCAGACTTGGTCGTTTATGTCTAAAGCATTCTATATGCACAACCAATCCTGTTTGTCACTTGGCTAAGATTTCAAGTTTAGCATCCTATTAATCACTGCAAGAACCTGTTGCAGGAAGGGACTCCTCCTCGAGGAGTAAACTTGGGAAGTCCCTACTCGAGGGGAGATCCTAGCACACAGCCCACTGCCATGCAGGGGAGCTCAACAGGCCCTGGGCTATCCACTAGTTATGGAGTCAGATAATTGATTTATAGCTATATTTGTGTATTGACTACAGAAGTTAGCTTCCTCCAAACTTGGTTTGAGTCAGACCTCGACCAGCACTATGGTTAGGTGGGTGCATTGTTCAGATCAGCCCTTGGCGATTGTGTTATCTGCCTCCATTGAATCCACTTTGAGTTAGATGCAACCCCCAGGACCAGACACATCCATTACGACCTCCACTGTTGGTTATCACTTGAGCAGGTTGAGTGAAGCACACCGGCACAGCCAGGACGCATCAGTCAGGCATCCAGGATGTGCTCTCCCTGCCCATCACAAACTGGCTGCATGTGCAAACCTCACAGGCAAAGCTGGGAGCTGGGGAAGCACAGAGATCTCCATCGGCATTGAAGTAAATACATGGAGAGGGTTTATTCCTATGGGAGAGCGCACTTCATAGCTCTGCTGCTGTTTAGGAATCAGATCCAGATTGCATCTCTTTGGCAACGAAAACAACCCCATGAGGCTGCCTTGCCAAAAAACTACAATCTTGGAAACTCAGGCTGGAAATGGGGCATAATTGGGGAATTTGGGACTCCAAAGCAAAGCCATGTTCCCAGAGGGACGGGACTGTATTTCTCCAGCAACCCCCAAGCAAGGGCTCGGTGCAGCCAGGTTGGAGGCTGGGTTCCCCAGCTGGCAAGGGCAGCGATCCTGCTGACCACACACACAGTGTGCAGCAGGGAGGTGTTTCCCTTGGCCTTTGCTCTGCAAACCACAGGGAGCCCCGGTGAGCCCCACCACTGCCCGCTCTGTCAGGAAACCTCTCACAGCCCCGAGGCACGAAAGCTCCTGAGCACACAGGAGACACTGCCGGCTAAAATCCACTGCATGTACCCACCTAATCATGGGGGAGGTGCTGCTGGGATTCAATCCCAGCTGCTGGAATGAATCCAGGGATTCAGGGCACTCGGCCACACCACGTTTTCCCACTGGCAATGGCTCACTCTCCAGTTACTCCAATTTATTGCCATGGGAAAAGAGAATTGGTGCAAGGATGCTCCATCTGGACCTGCTCTCCCTGCTGGGGGGAGTGGGGTGCAGAGAAGCGCAGCCCCGCCAGGAAAAGGGATGAGCTCCCAATGCCTCCATCTGGAAGAGGACATCAGAGCTACCATTGCTCCCAGTAATGCTGGGCCATTCTGTGCCACAGTGAAGTGGTTCTTCCAGTTCCTGGAGATCCCTGTGGGCAAGAAAGTGAATGGGGCAAATCCTGACACCCCTGAAATATGTGTAGCTGTGGATGAGGGCTGCAATGCAGCTTAGGGACACCCCTCTCAAGCCCTCCACCACTGGTTAAAACCCACCTTTCCAGAGGAACAGTGAGAGGCTTTGGTCCTTAAGGGCAGCGCGCATGGCCTCATAGTTGACATCAAGGTTCTTCCTCATATGCCCGAAGGATATGTGGTGGAGGATGCTCGCCACCGTCCCCTGCACCACCTCCTTGCCCAGGAACCACAGGATCTTCTGCACCTCCCATCGTGGGTCCTATCAGGCAGCTGATATGGGGAGGCCAAAAAGGCTGGAAGTAGGGGGGCAACTGGGGAGCCCTCCTCTCCATCCCACCCTCATCTTCTTCATGTCCTCACAGAAGAGGGAGAGGAGCTGCTTTTTCTGCTGCTTATCTCACCATCCCCACACATGCTTATACCAGGACTCACAGGCTACTGTGGGAAGTGGTCAAGAGGTTCAGCCTCCATCTTTGCCAGCCATGAAGGTCTCCAGGAACTCTCCCAGTGTGCCAGGGTCAGGAGCATCTTGGACATCTGGTAGAAGTAGTAGGAGGAGATGACAACATCCTTGGGGCTGCAGGCCATGTAGATGACAGCCGAGGGAATGTGGATGTGTGGTGCAGAGCAGTGCCCCTCCCTGCCACTCAGACAGAGAGATGGGCAGCATCCATAGCATCACCTTGCAGTCCTTGTCCTGAAAGGAGGTCTGAAGGAGCTGGACTGGGAGATGGGTCTTCAGTACCTAAGGGGAAGCAGCTCGATGCTTATGGGGCGGGGAGCTTAGCGCTGCATCCCCAACACCCGGCTCAGCCCCATTGCCACCCGGAGGTGTTGCTGGTGCCCCAGGGCAGCTGTGACAACGGGCCCCCCATCTCTGTCGCCGGCAGTCCGTGCCCCGGGGGCCCCGGCACCTCCGCTCCTCCCCAAGCGGCAGCGGGTATGTCGTGGTTTAAGCCCAGCCGGTAACGCTGAACCCCGGACAGGGTAAGAAAAGCCGGCTCTGCCGAGGGCACGGCGAGCCAGTAGCAGGTTTAACGGGACGGCAGCCGAAGCAGCGGGGTTTTGGAGACGGCACCGCAGTGGACGCACCGAAGAGAGCGGCGGCTGCTATGCTTTACCCTTCCCACAGCGCCAGGCGGCGCCATTGTCACAGGAACGGAGCGCCGGGTCCGGCCAGCAGGGCTGAGCGGGCACCGGGGCCCCGGGCGTACTGTGAGCCGGGAGGAGGGCGCCGCTGTGCTTCGAGGTCCCGGGACGGGAAAGCGGGGAAAACCAGGGAAAACTGCGGGAACCCGAGGCGGTTCCTTACTTCTCCCCATCTCGCTGGATCCGGTGCGGGAGCGGGGCTCCGGCCACTGCCTATTCGGTGCTACCTGGAGCCCCGGCCCGTGCCCTCCTGCAGGCAGACAGGGGGTTGCGGCGCGGCTGCCGGTTTCCACCACGGGGTCAGCCCCAGCTCCATCACGCCAGCGGCTCCCGGTACTGGCTCCCAGCTGTATCCACGGGGGGAGAAGAGGACCCTGCAGGGCTGTCGGTGACCCCTCCTGCTACCAGGCTCCCTTTTCCCCGTGCAGGCACCGGCTGGTTTCTTCTGCCCAGCAAGGGGAGTCACACATGGGCTAACAGAGGGGGGAGATCAACGGGTGTGTGCATACGTCATTTGCAAGAGAAAACTGATCTCCATCTCTCTGCTCCTCCAGAACGGCTTCTGTCCCACCCCATCATCTAACACAGCCTCCTCCTCCCCATTACCTGCCTCTCACCGCACTTTATCTTTCCCAATACTCCCTTTTTTCCTCAAGAGTCCTCTGGAGAATGACAGACTCAGATCACTGCCTTCTGCATGCCTCGTCTTCACACAAATGATTTGTTCCCCTTAGTAGCACATACAAGTTAATAACTACATGTAGCTTTAACAGCTGTTTATAGTTACAGGCAAGAACCAAATGTCCTTCCTTCTCCTCACAGAATCTGTATCATCACAGACTCGTGGTTTACCCTGCAGTATTTCCTCAGTGTTGCATTTCAGTGCATTAACAGTAAATCGTTCCTGAAATCAGAGAGGTCTGGGACAGGGTCAAAGTTATCAGGGTAAACTTCTCCTCGCTCCCAAAGCAGTACCCACTGAAGAGCCAGGACAGCCCCGGGTCCCATCAGCACAGCCCCTGTGCTCCCAGTGCGACCTCTGAGAGGCTCAAAGCTGCTCCCGGCCCAGGGCTTCTCATTTGCCCTATGGCTCCCAACGGCAAAACTGCATCAGGGCTGAACAGCCGTGGGCTTAGAAGAGTAACTGTGTGGAAAATGTAAACGTCAGCTTTATGTGCCTGGTGCGACTCATAACAGCTTCCTTCCCACGTGCAGGAACAGTCTTTTCCCTGGGAAAGCCATCAGTGCAATTACGTAATATAAATGGTGTATAAACATTTGTTGTATAAAAACGCCAATGTTTTTGTTCCCCCAAAGTTGTTCAAAACCTGCAAACAGACTAAATGAGGTCTCATGTTTAGAAAAACTCCTTTCTTAAAGTGGCCAGGTTTGTCTGGGTAGGTGATCCTGTGTGTTAACCTATAGAAGCCCCCACCTTTTCCACCACACTGATATTTCCATTGGCAATTCTCTAAGTAACTCTGATATAGGAAGATGATTCTCACTATGCCTAGATCAAGAAGTATCTGTATTTAATTCTAGCAGGGAAAAAGCCTTTTCCTTGAAAGCAGAGCCATGCAGCCTCAAACTGTGTTCAGTAACCACCACTGTACCACTAGTTTTCCTTACTGCCATCCACATCCGTTTGTGCCTGCTGTAAGATAAATGCTGCCCCCTCCAGCAAAATCAGGGACCTACAAAGCAAGTCAGTTCAGCTATAGGCAATTTCAAGGTGGTTCATGTTGTGGAGACTTCACTGGCTTTGTTCTTTCATGTGTTATATGCAAGCCTTATACAGAATCTATTTATGCTAAAAAAGACACAAGCAGGTCCACTTCCAACTTCAGAGGGGCATTATACACTCATGTTTCCTTTCTGTTGTGACTAAACCAGGAGTTTTCCTTCCATTTGAAGCAGCAAATGGTAGGCGGAAGCAAAATTAAACAGAAGGACAGGAATGAATCATTCCCCTGTTTAGAACAGGATGAGGGTTTAAAAAGACCCAACCAACCAACAACAAAACAAATAAACCACCAACCAACAAAGGCTAAAGCCCAGAAGGATATTTTGGTAGTGACCTTCGCGACGCAGCTGCTCACATATAAATGTTTTCTAACGAACAAAAGCATCTTATGAACCAATGTGTGCCGGTTAACCCATGAAGACTTGTGCGCTGGCAGCAAGGTGTGGGGAGTGATTACCTTTGGCCATGCTGACTTAAGGTGGGTTTGGTATTTCTGCTTTGCTACAACTGCTACAAAAAATCAGCAAGCCCTCCCCTAAAGTCTGCCAGGGAGGTGATGGCATTGGAGTGGCTGGAATTGGAGAAATCCAGCAAAACCTGAGTAAAATATCTCTTTGGTGTTACAGGCCTTAGTTTGGCAAGGGAAAGGAAATTCAATTGCACTCTCGTGGTCCATCCTCTTGGCCAGGGAAAATAACTCCTGATGGTGCCTCTGCAGCCACTTGTTGCTGAGCAGAAGACTAGCTCTAGGAGGAAACTCTTGATTTGAAGCAATGTAGTCCCACCGTTTTCTGAACAACTTGGTCTAATTTGCTTTTTATGGGGAAAGCTACTTCATGACAGTGGAAATGCTCTCAGCTCATCAGGCTGCACCCTGAGGCAGCTTTTCTGGTGCTCTCTTTTCTTCTCATCTCTGAGTTTCTTGGGTTTTTTTTAAAGTTACTGCCACATTTACAGCAGAGATGTGTGCAGCAGCTTGAAGAACCTCCCAGAAAACCAGCTCAAGAACCACCATTCAGCTTGTCCACTATTTCATTTTACACGCTCCTATTTGATTTATTGGTGTGAATCGTATCAAATGCCTGTGTAAGTCGGTTTGTTTGTTGTTTTCTTGGAGAGCCTTTCCCTCTACTGGCAGCATTGATGGTGAGGACCAGGAGAAGGATGTCAGATGAGGGTGTCCTTATGAGCCTGTTGGTGGTCGAAATGTCCCCTGCTGCACATGTGAGCAGGAACTCATGCCAGCTCTTCTCAAAGCCATTGCATTTGTATGCGTATTCATGGACTTATGTTTCCTCTGTTAATAGTAGATCATTTACAGGAGCACAGAGAGGAGGCTGCTCTCCAGCAGGTGATTTAAATGCTGCCTGACCTTGCTTTCTGAATTGCTTTTACCCATATGGCTTTCAAGTCAAGTATCTCATATACAAGTGGTAAAGCTTCAAAAGCCCTGTTTTGGCTTCCCACCTCCCCACACTTGATCTTTTGCTATTTTTGGCTACTCTTGTTGCCTATTCCTCCACACAACCAGCTCATATTGATCACTCTCATGATAAAAATACAAGTAGTAGAAAGTTTAACAAGAGTCCTACCAGAGTTTTCCTACAGATGGGGAAAGAGACACCGCTTCACCACCACAGCTTTGCTCACTGCAAATTTTAACTCTGCAAAATAAACCTCTCTAGGCCATGTCCAATACGTCCCGTGCAGCCAAGGGGTGAGGAGGAAGACTGACGTAATGGTGAGGAGAATTCAAGCTGCTCACTGCTGTATGAAGAGGCAGGGTGCACAACTTGAGCTCATATTCTATGCTTACAGCCAGTTCCAGCTGCCCCTGCCAGCCAGAGCCGCACATGGCCCCTCCTTAGCAGTAGCAAGAACAACCTTACAGGATGATTTTTGGCCACCCTCTTTTCCAAGCACTCCTCTAATTAGTGAACTGTGATTGTCCTGAAGAGTTTCTGGGGAAAAAGTAATTCTGATCCAGAGCCAGAAGACAGAGCCTGATCACCTGGCTGGCCTTCCCCCTCCCAAGCAAGAAATGAGTGCCCTCTCTTTAACAAAACCACTTGACATTTAACCCACACAAACCACAAATGATACCTTCTCACCTAAAGGGAGTAAAAGCATTTCACATCCCCATACGCTACATGTCTCTTTTGTTAAAAGCACGTTCAATTTTAGATACTGTAATTAATTTCTGTTGGCCCATGGAAGGTATCTCTCCTGGACCACCAAGCTCAGACCATGGCCAGAGCTACTATCCACTTCCGCTTAGCTTCAGCTAAGATAACTGAAGATTCACAAAGGATGCAACCCTGATGGTTTCTCCAAACAAAACCCATCTTGGGCTCAGACAAAGAGAGAGTTGTGTCCCCTACAACCACAGCAACATGAAATATCTTCTGAACACATCAGTTTACCTAAAATAAGCCCCCAGATTTGTGTCTTTCATACTGTCTGTGTTGAACAGATCTTAAAACACACACAACTAAAAGCTTAAGGGATATATTTCTGCTTAAGGGCACTTTTCTGACACCCTGATCTGTGCAAACAGCTTCTCTTTCAGGTAGTGCTCAGGAGGAGGAGGAGGCAGTGAAACAGCAACAGCAGTGTCCCCCAGTTTTGCAGTTGTACTGTGAACAAACAGCTCAAGTACCCAAAGGGAAGAAGAACTGCTCACCAACACCATTTCAACAAAAGTTCTTCTCTCTCTACAGTTGCTACCTCCCATGGCTCAAGGACAGCCTAAGCCCCTTTGGCTACTGAGCTGGAACAATTCAGAAAGTATTGTCCAGATGAGACCACCTCACCAAAAACACTTTACTTTCTTTTTTTCAATTAAGAAAGCCATTTGTTTAAACAAAAGCAATACAGATTTGGAACAGCAGCTCCATAGTTCTGGAATTGTTAATGCTGCAGTTAATGTCATGTTGGAGCCACAGTCTGCCCTGTCCATACCTTGAGGTCCTTGAGGAGCTTTTTGTCTCCTTACCTACAGCTTCTCCAGCTGAACAAGTTCTTTTGAGCTCTCCCTGCTGAAAGTGCACAGGGATGTCACTGCAATGGGGCTCTGTCTCCACCACTTTTAGGGCAAGCCATGTTCAGAAGTGGGGAGATGCCTGCTTGACAGCCTGCCTGATCTCAGCATGGGAGTGAGAAAGGGAAAGATGGACCAACACAGCAGATATTGTCCTGCCAGACTGACTTTATGAAGGTTGGTGTTATGCTGCCCCATTTCAATTAATTACATGTGCTCTGTATGTGTACTCCTTGGAAAGCTTGAGTATTGCATTCACTGACTCTCCTACTACCTCTTTCTATTATTTCATTTTATTTGGCAGAAGCCAAGCAGTCACACTCTGAAGGTGCATGTGCTCCCAATACTTTACTTCCAACAACTGAGTCCCTAGGAATCTAGCCCTTCTCTGTAAGATGGTTAATTGGTTTGACCCCAGGATTTAATACAGACTGCCACTTCATTCCAGTACAGGTCCTTCTGCCATGTCTGTGCCCTTTGTACCTCCACATAACTACCCCAACAACCCCCTTCCTCCCACCTACTGCGCTGTGTCCTGATGTACTTGTTCCTTAGACCCCTAAGACTTGTGCAGAAGCACATGGGAAATCCTACTAGCTTTCTTTGTAGTGTGCTGGCAATATTTACCAAGAGTTTGTCCGGAGAGCCCCTGCCACCCCTGGCCAGCCAGCCACCCTGCTCAGGTGATGCACTTCATATGTGGCTGTTGGCCTCCCTGTGTCACAAAAGTGCTGCCAATCAACCTTCTGATCTCCCCGACCTTATCCAGATAAGATAAGGAAAAGAGCTGGTTCAAAGGTCCACATTCTTATTTTCTCATTTGGCGTCTTCTCAACTGACAGGAGAGCTCTGGATTTTTCAGTGAAACTCCTCTTGTAAATGCAAATCCATAAGCATAGCTGTGTGGGTGTTAGTACCTTGCTAGCATACAGTAGACATGACCTGTCATCCTGGGCAGGAACAGGGGTGCTCCTTCTCCCCATCCACTTCATCCTGTCATACAGGGATGTCCCATGCCAGGCTCACTGTGTAGGCAAGGTGCATCAGCAACACGTGCCAGACCAGGAGCTGCCTCAGTTCCCCAGCGACTGACTATCCAAGTCATCTTTCTTCAAACCAGCTGCACTATTTGTGCTCCCTTGACTTGCCATGAGGTTGCCTTTGATGGACAGAAGCACCCCAAAATTCTCATTCCCACCTCAAAAGCAGAGCCGAAAGCCCTCCCCATCTCTTTTCGGTGAAACAAGGCAGGCTGGGCTTTTGATCATCAAAGTCTTCCCCTTTGGAAGGAGGAGGAGCTGTCTAGTCATGGGTTCATTGATTCCTTGCCCAGCAGGAATGTTTGCCTGGGCACAGCCAAGCCGCACCTCTGATGACTGTAACAGGCAGCGCTCTCTCTCTTTTGATATACTATCAGCTGGGTTTATCAGAGTATCAACAGCCACCGCATTCAAGGACTCGTCCCTCTGGTCAGCTCTCCCTGCAGAGCGGACAGGGGCTGCGTGGGAGCTGAGCTCATCTCTTATTTCAAGGAAACTTAACAGCAGGTTTTAAGCTGCTTATTTACCTTTTTGGTCTGTGCAGGAAGTCTGAGCTAAAAAAAAAGACAGAAGTATAATTACTCTGGCACGCCTGCATTCCTGCTCCAGGCTCAGGCGGGGAGAGACTCTTGTCGGAGCCAGGAAGAGGAGCTGATCCCTGGAGATCATTGCCTCAAACGTGCGTAACTGAAACCTGCAGCCATGCTGAAACAGATACTATCGGAAATGTACATTGATCCTGACCTGCTGGCAGAACTCAGTGAGGAGCAGAAGCAGATCCTCTTCTTCAAGATGCGGCAGGAACAGATCAGACGGTGGAAAGAAAGAGAAGCTGCTATGGACAAGGCTTCAGCAAAGAAACCACTGCCGAGAAAAGGTAAGTCTTTGCCTGCCAGCTGCTTCCCCATCTGGCACAGATCTGGCCAAGTCAATTGCTCCCTAGAAATTAGGAGATAATTTCCTTAGAGTAATTTCTTCCCTCAGGAACATAGAATAGTCATATTTCCAAACCGTAACTAAACCCAACTGCAATGGGGTAGTTTTGACCAGGCAAGCAATGATGTTATTCCCTGGCCCAAACACTCTGTCCTTGACCAAATTGCTCAACAACTCTAGCTGGAAAGACAGAACTTACTTGGCCCCAGGAGGTGCATCTCATTAAGCGTCCCACTAAATGGGGCCTCTGAATCTGCCCATTAAATAACCGTGGACTTGAACATCTGTCCTGGGGCACCAGATCTGCAGGGGGGTTCCTGTTGTGCCTTCAGACCTGAAGTCCCTTTGCCAGGATTACACAATGTGCCGGCTCCTAGGAAGATAGCGCTCTTCTCCCAGAAGTATGCCCTGTTTGCAGGTACGTCACCCTCACACAGTCTGGGGAGGGCGGTGGTGAGTCTTCACTGCCCCCAGACACAGAATTGCCTCCTTCACTGACCTGGCTTCTTTATGGTGAAATGAAACAGGAGGCATGTGCTGTCTCCCAGCCCAACTTTCCCAAACTGCAGATGCTTTTGGAAAGGCTCTGCCACCAGTGGCAGCCAGGAGGGCACAGCAGGCAGGATACATACCCTGCATGGGTGCACCAAACAGTGTTTGCCAAAGAGCTACTTTTTTTTCCAGCCAATGGGAAGTCTGTGACATGGAAGCTCGGCGCTGACAACGATGTCTGGGTCTGGGTTATGGGCGAGCATCCTTCAGATAAATCATATGCTGCCATCTGTGAAGAGATCCAGGCACAAAGGGCAAAGCGGCTGATGAGAGAGCAAAGCAAGGAGGGCAGGTAAGCACCCTTCAGCCAGAGGACTCGGTGAGCAGACATGGGGGAGAAGGCATTTCTAAGGACCCAGAGGCTGGAGTCTTCTCTGTAGGGCCTGTGGCTACCACTGTTGCACTCAACTTGCAGGCAAAAGGCAGAGTCAAAAGCTGGCTGTATGTACACACAGTGCTGGCAGAGACCAGATCCAGCCTGAGGCTTGACCTGGCTCATTGAGCTTCCTGTGATATGGCTCTTGCATGGTACCCTCTGCAGACCACAGGAAATGCTAACTCTATTATTGCAGCACATGATGAGTTTGGATTGCCACTGATTAACCAGCAGGTGCCCATGCACAGCAGGAAAACAGTTACTCACCACAACCCATTAATTTAATTATTCCACCTACCTGATTTGGAGACATGATAGCTGCCTGCACACGTTGCTTCATTGCAGCACTGCTCTGTCCATGTGCAGTTTCCACACAAGATGCCCAGAGAACAGAAAGTGACTCCCTCATGTTCTTAAGTCCTCTCTCACTCTTGCATTTCAGAGAGACTGACTCTTCTGTAACACAGTCTTTACATCTACAACCAGAAGTCCTAGGTGAGACAGATCTTCATGGGAATAAGAAAAGCACTGTGGAGGAAAAGAAGGAATGTGGGAGAAAAATTACTGCTGCTACAACAGGGAAAAGTCAGGAGATCACAAAGGTAGTTTCCCCCTTTTTTTTCCATAACTATCACAAACATGTGCTCTGAGATCTAGGAAGCGCAGCAAGTCCTGGCTGCTGTAAATAGTAATTTGAAGAAGAAAAGAAGCCAGCTAACTGTTAAGGCTTTTCTTCCGTAGTCAGAGAAGAAGCCATGCTGTTACATCCTTCCTTAGGACTAGGCAGGTTCAAGTGCTAGAAGTTACTCTGGATTCATTTGCTTCCATTCTCCGTGGGTAAAACGAGGGTTGCAGTACTTTTTGTCCTGCTCAGTGGCAGTTTTGGATGGCTTTGAGGCAAGACCAGGGAGGGTATTCCAGGATCTGTATGTGCAAGGCCACAGCCCTGGAACAAATCATCTACTTGTATAAAATCAGATGATGATAATTTTACCAGCGTACTCTGACATGCATATTTTAGGTTCTTCTTTTTCTTTTGTCTTCTAAAATAGTTAAACAATAGCTTATGATATTGACAGCACAGGACAACTCCAAATGCAGTAACTGCAGTGTCTGTTTTGTTGTGGCGCTTCTCTACAGAAATACTTTTCTTCAACAATAAATATACCTATACTTTTTAACTGGCTACAAAAAACCCTTTGCAGAGAACTGAGAAAAAGATGAGTTGAATTGACTATCCATGCAACCAAAGCTGAACAGAAGGAGCAGAACCCCCTGACAATTCAAAGGGAGAAGCCCAGTATCTTTCAGCAGTGTTTTCATTCAGCCTTTTGCTGCTAACTTGTATGAGTGTACGTTCTTTTATTATACAGCCACTCCATATTTCAGTGTAAAAAGCATGATAACTGAAGGTTAGGTTTTGGCAACGCGCCTCTCCTGCTGCTCCCAAAATACTGAAGTGTATTTGGAATGGCTGTCTCCCTTATCAAGAGCCTCTGACTCACACGGGGTTTTCTTAGCACTGTTTGCTGAAGTTGAGCAACTATGTGGGAGATTTTTTTTGCTTTCAAAGGAAGCTGTTAGTCACAGCTAATAAAGAAAAAGCAAAACCAAAACCCAAACAAAAAATCCCACCATCACCCCCAAAAAAATCTAAATACCTTTCAAAGTCTTGCACATGGAAATAGAGAGAGGTTATCTATTTTACTTTTGGTTTCTGTTATTAAACTGTTAACAATTTTTCCCAGGTTTCTGGGACATCATTGTTATTAGAAGCAGGGATCCAGATCAAAGATCCCTGTTGCATTTTTGAGGCCAGGGGAGGGATTTTTTTCTTACCTCTCTTTGTCTGCTGCAAGGGATGGGGGACTGAACTAAGAAAGCAAGCTGCTTCATGCACATTTGAATTTCCTAGTTTCCTGTCAAGGGAAGGGAAATTGGAAAGCCAAGCTTACATTAAATATTAGCTAAGAGGGTGATGGGGATAAAAAAAAGCTTGTCCTTGGTAAGCAGTGTAGTACACTTAACTCGTTACTCACTGTGCCACGGAATGCAGTCTGGGTCCAGTGGGGAAAGGTGGGGTGTTTGCTCAAAGACAAGTCTAACTGTTTGTCTTCAAAGGCAGGTCTCAGCTAGCGGCTGCTGCCAGGGTAGCTAGACTGGTTTGCAGGGAAGAGTAATCACAAGACATGCAGCTAGCTGGGTCAGTTTGATGAGCAGGGGTTTGTAGCATCTCAGACACAGCAGCAAACGAGAACAGGCAGGTAAAGCTGGGGATGGCAGGTTCAGTTAAGGCTTGCTTTAGAGGGAGGGAGGGAAAGAGCTGCTCCCTGGGAGCACCTGGGAGAATTGTTTAGTAAATCCAGGCTTATGACGATCTTGACATCCCTGAGTTCTCCTCTTGTAGCATATTAGCCCTAATATGATGAAACAAATCAGTGCTTGTTAGAGAAGGATGGCGAAATTTTTTAACATAAATGTCATGCTGCTCCTTCTGCATTAAATACCTATTGCTCAAAAAAAAGCAATAGTCCTAATGTCACATTTATTTCTCACCACTCTTTTCCTCTGCCCAGAGGGAAACCAGAGATGTTCACCAGATGCTGGCAGCCTGTCACATGAGGAAATATGGCTTCCAGAAGGTAAGTGGCAATGTAGGATGCTTTTAACACACTGAGCAGGGCCCAGACTTTATCCTAGAGTCCCAGTCAGCCTCAGAGTTCCTGTCAGACTCACCTGACCCAAGAATGTCCTCACTAGTTGTTGGACCAGTTTTGTCCATCATTTCCATGCTCTTCATGTATGGTGTGATGATTTGGAGATGATACAAAGCAGGCCAGGCTTGCAGTCTGGGGAGCAGTACAGGGAGACGATTTCTGGTACACTGTTTTCTCTTACTTCCTCTGTTGTCACCTGCAGTAAAGACATAGTGTCTATATGTTGTTGAAATCAGAGGGATTCATAATAAAGAATGGAGTTGCCAGTATTTCAAGGCTAGCTAAAAAGCAAGGTTAAAACTAGCTTGGGACAAACCTGAACATACTGTTTCTTTCATAGACGAAAGAAGCACAGAGGAGAAATCTAAGAGAAGAAACCACAGCCCCCCAGGAGGCAATACTGCAGAGTCACCCCAGCTCAGAGAGCCAGAGGACGCTGCAGAAATCGGATGAAAATGAGCCTGAATGGCAGGAATCATGTAAGATCTTAGACGGGGCTTGAGAAATCCTAGGATTTTGTGGGGTCATCTCAATCCTTCTCCTCACACACTGGAACTGAATAATTGGTTGGTGGGTGTACTGGTGAGAAATACAGCGCTGCATAATCAGAAATATATCCCAGCACTGAGTCCACAAAACACTGGGACTAGAGCTGGGCAGGGAATGGAAAATTTTCCTACAGACACTATATTAAAACAAGCAACAAATAGAAATCACATGAGTATAGCCAGGATAACTAAACTAGAAGCTGGCTTTTTGTAGGTCTTTGCAGTAACCATTGCTCTCAAGGACAAGGATGATGGGTGACAGGGACTAACTAAAAATGGTTTTCCGTGCTTGACATCCAAGGATGATCCCACCGAAACAGGGCCCTGCTACCCTGTGTCATGTAGTGAATCCAAAAAGATACAAAGGAAAATGGCAAACACATACTTTCAAGTATGAAACTTGCAGTAGTATCCATCACTGCTGTCAAATACTTCCTGAAGGAGAACCTGAGGCATTTTTTTTCCCCGTTCCTCCTCTGCTGCTCAGCAGATGGCAGTGCTGTACTACCAGTAGTTTCCACTTCAGGCCGGGGGGTAGCCTGGTTCAGACCAACCGGAGGGCTAGTTACTCCTGAGACTCCAGAATGAGCTGGATCTAGACAATCAAGGCAGTTTTACAGCAAAAAAAAATATATCCAGTCAAGTTCTCCACTTTCTATACGAGTTTAAACAAGACCCACTCCACCCTCAAAATATGACCAGCACTTTCAAATCCTTCAAAGAATTGATTTAGAGTAATTCCAGCTGTTTTTACTCCATAACCCCTCCCCACTGGCTCTCATGAAAGGTATGACAGAAATGTATGTCTGAGCCAGGAATCAGCATCTAAAACAGAACCAAGTAGTCTCTAAGTTCAAAGGGACCTACCTGGTGCTCTAAAAGAACCCAGATGTTTACTCCCTTGAAGGAATAAGAACTGAATCCTGTTAAGTAACAGATACCCAAAAGTGAGGGGAGACACATGGCAAATGGCCTCACAATTGAGTGCAACCTTGAGAAATGGGTTATTCTTCCACTTCATCAAACAGGCAGATGGACAAAGGGCAGCAAGCTTAAAACTTGCCTGCTTGTTCGCTCCTGTAGGACTCCTTTTTTGTTCCAGTGCGGAAATCCAAGGCAGCAGATGAGAAGAGACGCTCTCTTGCACGGCAAGCCAGGGACGACTACAGGAGACTCTCACTGCAGGGCATCCACAAAGGGAAGCAGGCAGATATTTCCAAGGGTGCCCCAGCAAGAGATCGGCGACCACTCCAATATCCACCTCTCCCTCCTAAGCCTAAACTTCTACCTCCTGTGATGTCAAATGGCAGAACGATTCGGTAAGGAAATCCCTGTGCACTGTGGAGGGGAGAAGGGATTAGATTCTTCTGCTGTAGCATGGGATGGTTGAGATGGGAATGGTTAGCTCTTTTTCTCGCATTGAGAAGATACCCACAGGGAAAAATGCAGAGCCTAAGCTACATGCCAGCCTAGGATGTGATGAGGTGTATTTGTTCAATACTGAAATGTAATAGGTTTATTTAGTAGAGTATCCTAAGCCTAAAATGCATACATGTTCTATGCTGAATGTGCACCGTAAACCACATAATATTGCTGACAGTTGCAATAGTGTAAGTTCAGGACTGTTCTTAACATTCTGAACAAAAGGGAAGTCCTGCCAAGGACCTGAAAGCCATCGTTTGCATTTGATGCACTAACCACAGTCTTTTCAAACAGGAAAGAGGGAATCCAGAGGACAATCTCCAATTCCACTGAAGAAAGCATCATCAGGTGGTTCAGAGAGGAGCAATTCCCTCTCCGAGCTGGCTACCAGAAAACTGAAGACACAATAGCTCCTTGGTTCCATGGTGAGTCCTGAGCATTTCTGCCCCAACCCAACTCTTTAAGGAGCTGTTCCTGCTAACATGGCTGCTGCACAGACTGGGCCCAGGAGCTTTTTGAAGGTGGCTAGGTTTTCCATTTTAAATACCTATGAATGTAGTTTAAATTTCCTTAGCATAATGAGAAAGGGCAAGCTGAAGTGTTAGAACAGAAGCCAAATCTTCAAAATGCCCTATATCTTTATGCCACTCCTTCCTCCCTGTACTGGATACATGGTCACTCTGGTAACTGTTTGGACCAGGGTGAGAGAGATTTGGGCACACCTCATCCTCGGCTCCAGGTCATTCTCCCTCCATAGGTGCTCATCATCCATCACATTTTCAGTCCTGCTTCTGATGGGTCGTCATGATCCCATCCATTTCCCTGCTTTGGAAACACCTTTGATCTGAGACTGCAGCAACGAAAGAGTTATCCTCTTGTAACTGGGTTTTCAATGTTTACACAGCTTTCTGACAGGACCTATGGTCACTGTCTGCCCAGCCCTGCTGTACTGGAATCAACGTACAACACACTGCAATGCTGTTCTCTCTCATAATGCAGAAAATGTCCTTTTGAGCCATGCACATTCATAATCATCCAAGTCTGGAGAAGTTACCATAATGCTAAGTTAGCATGTGGCCATGGCTTGTTGCTAGCAATGGCAGTACTGTTCTTCCTGGGCTACTGGGCAAGGAAACAGCACAAGGGATGGAAGCGCCATGGACCAGATTTGGAGCAGTAAAGCTGATTTCTTGTGAGAACTGTTCTGTCCAGTCCTGCACACATGTTTTTCTCCCTTCAGTTTTCTGGTTTGGTTTTGGACAGGTATCCTAACCTCTAAGAAAGCAGAAGAGCTTCTGAATAAAACAGTACCAGGGAGTTTTCTGGTCCGGGTCAGTGAGAAAATCAAAGGCTACGTGCTCTCCTATAGGTCTGTAGAAGGATGTAAACACTTCCTCATTGATGCCTCCAGTGATTCCTACAGCTTCCTTGGAGTGGACCAGCTACAACATTCGACACTGGCTGACCTTGTAGACTACCACAAGGTGAATATCTAGCAATGCATTCATTAACTTCTTAATTGCCTCAGGGCACTTCAAAATAAGAAAAAATAGATTCGACTGGTTTAAAGTAGGCAACCAGACCCATTTCAGCTGCTGTTGGATATCCAGCTGCTCCAGAAGGGGATGCCAGCCTGATGGGTACATCTCAGGTGACTTAAAGCATCCCAAACATTTTAGACCTGACCCACTTCCCCTCAAGTATGCAAAGCACCTTGCACACAGGGCTCCAGTTACACGCTGTTTAGTAGGAATGCTGGTAAGGTGAGAGGTAACAGCATACTCCTGCAGACTCCTGGTTTTTTAATTCTCTCTGTGGTTGTGGGGTCCTGGCAAGTTGGGTAAGCAGAAAATCCTGCTTGCCTCCAGCTTTGGCATGAAAGAGAACAAGGTATCTTTATAATGTCAAAGCAGGCAAGGTGCAATATTGGGTAAAGATAAAAAAATAGAAGGGAAGGGAGAAGATTGGCAAGTTTTTGCAACAATAACAGCAATATTCACTAGCACTGACTGCAGTTACATGGGCTCCAAGGAGGGTCAGATGGATTATTCATTCCTTTATTGTAAGATCTTCCCAGAGATAGGACAATCATTTTGCCTAAAGGTTCATTTAAAATCCATGTTTCTTTTAACTAAGTGCCTAGCATAATACAGATATGGCTAAACAAAACGGGACATGAGGAAAACATCTACGCTCATTTGCTACATGGAGCTCTACCTGGGCTACCTGAACTTGCTTCTTGCATGGGTTTCACGGTTCAGACTGAAATTGTTGAAAGCAAGAGCAATACAACTATTGGTACCAGAGCCAGGGGATTTAATAGATATGCAGCCAGGCTTTAAAGGTAGAGCCATGCCCACAGCCTGCAAAGAACCCTACAGACCCCCTGCACTATAGCAGATGTGGGGAGGATGAACCCACTTTGTGAACTGCCCTAGTGGGTTCTGCTTATCACCCACCAAGTGACCACCAGAGAAGGCAAGTTCTCATCATGCACCTGCTGCCAGAGTGGAGAATAAGATGGAAAGCACAGACTGTACTATCAGGGAATTTCCTTGTTAGAATAGCACTTGTCTGAGCAGAGGCATGGGGTCACTCCAGTATTCACCCTTGTTCCTCCCACAAACGCAGTCGGGAGCACAGTCCACAACCACCCTGTCCTGCTTACCTGCATGCTGCACAGTCCTTGCTCCAGCACTTTCAAGGCAGGGCAGCATTTCACACCATAGAAGCTGTGGCTGCTTACGAGACAAGCACAAGTCTTTCCAAGAACTGCCAGAGTCATGTCACTGGGTTACTGCACCGAGCACAGACATTACTTTATGAAGACTTTGTTTTATGTGGGTCCCTCTGCAAGTTCCCTGGGACACTAGGCTGTCTCACGCTGATGAACAAGACCACACTGGTACAGAGGCAGGGAGACTGTTGCTCATCCTGTGATGCTGTGATAAGTAGGGTCTGTTTGAAAGATGGTGCTTAATCATATCTTTTATCAACAGGATGAACCCATCACTTCCTTAGGAAAGGAGCTGTTGCTTTACCCATGTGGCCAAGAGGACCAAGAGGCAGATTACATCTCTCTCTTTGAATGAGCCTCTCAGTCTCGCTGTGCAGCCCCATGCTTATATTCACAGACTGAACTTCGAACTAGAGCTGTTGTTGCTTACCTGAAATAGTTGCCATCAGTGCCTCTGTTTTATATCCTTCACAACAAAGCAGTGGGTGTATAAGTACTGTTGTGAGCTGTATCAACTGAGTTAATGGATGCATCAGCCCAGCAAGCTGTAAAGCACTTGGATGCATCCTGCACAGTGGAGTGAATGAAATGATGAAGTAATCAGTTGAACAGGGAGATACTGCCATGTATTTTCAGTGGGTGTTTGCAGATTTCCTCGGGGACTTCTGTATTCAAGCTGCCTTTTGTTCTTGAATGCCAGGTTGTGTGCCATCTGCGAAATAGACTGGTGTCTACAGTTGAATGAGATCATACCTTCCTGAAGGCACAAAACAACTTGGAGGGATGAACTGTCTTGATACAGTAATTTGCATAATGTGAAGATAAATCCTGTAAAACGCTGTGCCCTTGGAATCAAGGATGTGCAAGCCAAACATCCAAGCAAACCCTCTGTGCTTTCAGTGAAAGGTGTTCTACGTGAAGAGGGATTTTAATGAAAAGTACATTTTTAAAACTCCTTTAGCCTCTGAATGTAGATCCTCACCCTTTTAACTTGTATTTAAGCCCCACACTAGCCTTTCTGCATAGAGAGAGATTAGTCTTTTGAACGGGAAAGGAGAATCTATATAGGAATTTGTATGAAAGACTTCCCCATGCACATAACCTAAAAGATGTAAGAAGCACTGCCTATATCAGTATTAGTACAGTTTACAGAAGAGTGTTTGCCAGCAAAGAATGCTGTTTTGCAAACTGGAGCTACTTATTGCAAGTTGTGTCCAGATTACTGAGATGCATCGGGTGTAAACTTTAATATAGAACTTGTTCTTTCAACATAATATTCTCTCTTTTTATCTGTTATGCTGCTCTTTAAATATATACTTCAGAATACTGTGGGAGAGGCTGGAAAAATCATACAGCAAATGAAAAATCATATAGCAAAAACCTCACCCAGGTTCCCTCATCTTCTTGTTGCACGTGACAAACTGTACAGCTGAGGGTTGTGGTACAAATCTGCAAACTATTTTTAGAGATTCAAGCCTGAAATCATGAACAAGAGTCAATCTGGTTTCAGTTGGTTTACCCGTTCCCTTCTTTCTATTGGGTCAGGGCTTAACTTGAGGAAGCAGTCAGAAACTTCAGTCTTATGTTGATCTGCGTCATGCAGAATAAAGACTCAAAGAAACTGTTACAATCATCTGGTCTTAGAATTTACAACTCCACTGATAGGTGGTTTCCACACAAGGAAGGAGGAATAACAGCATTCCAGTTACAGCAGGTTTAAGTCTGGAGATAAAGCCTTAATGTAAAATTCTGAAAGTGACGACACTCTGGCAATGGAAATGACATAAGGAGCTTCTTAAGGCACTGTATCACATGTATCAAAGAGATATTTTTAAAATAATCTGCAACAATCAGGAGAGGTGGTGCCAGAATATTTGTAGGGGCAAAAAAAATCTCTCCTTCTTTCTCCAGGAACTATTTCTTTTGAAAAATATGGCTAAAATGAAAAGTCACTCAGAGATCCTAGAGAAAAGTTAGCATCAGTTCTCATGTGAAGAACGTGCCATAGCTGTTGTCCTGCTGGGTACTATTTGAAAACATAACTTGTGAAACTCCCACAGGGGCTGGATGACATGCTTGCTAAGAAACCCAAAGTAACAAAGTGTTGAATTTACAGGTGCCAAATGCTTCCAATTACAGAGTAATATAGATTTGAAGAGGCCTCTGGAGATCATCTGTCTATCCCTGCTCCATAAATGTAGCCAGCCTCAAAGACACATTAAGCTGAGGGCTTAGGGAAACCTAAAGAAGGATAAATTGAAAACATCATGGAAATATTAAGGTTAGGCTTGAGGCAGGTTATGATTATGAAACTTTCCTAATATACATAGCTCAGTTTCAAATTCAGGTTAAGTGGGACTGTAGGAACAACTATTATCTTGGAGCAGCTGAGTTACCATAGCTCTCGTATGTATTCAAGAAGCCATACCTGTCTCCTCCTATTGTGTATTTAAAAAGTTACTCCATCAAAACAAATCCCCTTATAAATAATTTATCATGTAATCTGGGAACAAAAAAGTTCTTTGGAAGACCTACTTGAGTTGTTGCTGAAGTTTTTATGGTAAGTTACGTATCTGCGGGTTGGGTTTTTAAGCATACAGAGTTTCCATTCTTTTTGTTGTACTTTTGCATTTGTTTTGTGCATTTGGTGATTTGCAAGGGAATTGCAATGCAGATCATATGCATCCAGCAGAAGAAAACCACATGTAGACGTGTCAAGGGAAAAGGTACTTACAGTAGCATGGTTTCAGCCTGCAGATTGGGCACACGGTGCTTTCAAAAGAGGTTCATAAGTGCTCTCCAAGTGAAACAACAAATAGCATGTTATTCATTGTTCAGTTGCATGTTTCTTCCACCAGTTTTTTCAATTCAAAAACCAAATTAGAACCTATTTTCAGACTACTTTGAATTAATCTGAAGCTGTAAACCAAAGAGACCACTTGAAGAAACAGCATGTAGGTAAGCAAATAGGATTTCCAAGCCCATGCAGTTTTTGTTGACTAGTATACATTAAAATGACAAACAGCAGCCAGCATTAAAACAAAAATGCTTTATAAGAACAGTAACTCATGCTTTCAACATATTTAGGCAATTGGAAAAAATCTATTAAGAAGGAGACTAATTTTTGGGACGCACCCATAATTATCATAAGAGAATTTTCAGGGTCCAGTAATCCATCACAGAAATTTATTTTGTTAATTACAAAAAGCTTGCTATGCTCTCGGCAAATTCTATATTTGGTTTAAAAGGAATACTTTGGTATTAATTAATGGTCCTTAATTTTGTTATCTGACATTCAGTGTTTAAAGCCTCCAGCTAAATCAGTACTGCAAGTTGATATATATTTCCTTTTCTTCAGCATGGTAAAGCTTCTGTCTCCCAGCACCCAGACTGTGTAGAAAAATCCCTTTACTTATCTGAACCCAGTTCCCATCCATAGGAAACACAGGTCTGCAGAGCATTTTTCAAGTCTTGGAAGGCTGTTACTATTTCCTAGTAAGGCTAGAAGTAGAAAACTTGAAGTATGACAAAATAATTCCCAAGCAAAACCAAAATAATTTAAAAATAAATCTTGAGATACTTACAGTATTCTAAAGCAGAAATACATCATCTGATTCATGTGATATAACATGGCTCAGTGCTTTTGGTTTGCTGTCTGCAGAAGAGAACAAGCACTACTTTCCAGTGTTTTTGAAACATCACACTTGATCAGTAGGGCTTTCTCCTAGATTTTAGAAAGCACTTTCTGAGGTGCCTCTTGCCTCTGAATGAATTGGGAATACCCTGTCAGTGCACTGCTGTTGTTCCCCCACCTTAGCTCCTTGAGCGAAGAAGATTTTTCGTCACTCCAGCTTAATCATGGTTAACAGTCAGATGTCATTCGCAGAGCAGGAGCTCTGCCCTTCAAAATATTCAAAAATAGCCTTTCTTAGATATGTCAGGCTAGGTATGTAAAATATCTCATTATTATTGGCCCACCAATGGGTCAATCCTTTAAATAACTGTACACATCTTACAAACATTTCAATGGAAGAGCACATCCATTTGTTATTGTGAATGCCACACTGTCATTTATGTAATGTTTACTGTCTCTGTGACCTTGAAGTTCATCAGGTGTTCAGGTCTGCCCCATAAGCAAGTGCTGAACAGTCAGGCTGATGGAGTACTTAAAAGTCCTATTAAGAAAAAAAAAAACAGGAGTGAGAGCAAGGGCTTTCTGTCATCTGCTGCTGCCATCCTGCTGGAATCACCATCCTCTTTCAGTCTCATCTCATCTTCTCTTGTTAGCAGCTCTTTTCCAAAACCCCATGCAGTCCAGTTCAGAAGGGTTTTGTCTCCCCTTCTGGCTTCATGTCTTCTTCTTGCTCCATTTCTGTCTGTGCAGGTGTGTCTCAATCTCTTGCTTGAAAACAAGCATCCCAAGCTGGCCGTGAGAAGCCTCGTTCATGGCCTTGGACTGCATGCACATTTTGTACTGCTCTGGGGTCAGCTCATCCAGGCACTGCTTTTCATGCCACAGATGGAAAAGACCCCTGACAGGCGTTCGGATCACCATGAGGTTGCTGTGAATGTATTTGCGGTACAGATGTACATCTTCACCACCCCATCCTTTAATGTCCAGATCAAAGCCACCTGATACAAACAAAATCCAAAATAAAACTAGAAATGTATACTAGCAAACTAGTGCTGTTGATTGCACTACAGCTATTCTCTGGCTTCAGTCAGCCCTTTAAAACAGCTGAACTTTCTGCCAACATCAAAGCATCCAAATTTCTTAGCTTCAAATCTTTCACTATCAGACAAAATTGCTTTATTTCAATTGATTCTGGTAACCTCTATGACACCTAGGAATAGTCTGAACATCTAACCAGAGCTCTGCTGCAAATTAGAGGCATAGACACACTAGCCAGGGAAAGGGAAGCTGATCACATTTTTCTATATCTCAGTAAAAAGACAGATGTATTGGAGTGTACTTTTCTTACCTATGTTGATAAAATCAGATCTGTACTGGCAAGTCATCCCAAACCCAAAGTCTCTCCAAAATCCAGTTTCTTTCTTAATAACCTGCATGAAGGGAAAGGAATGTTTATATGGGAGCTGAAGTGCTTTCAGTGTGAGAAGGAGACAGGTCCCTGAATGTGGGAGAAATAGGAGTTTTTTAATTCTTCCCCATGTAAATCCATGGCCAGTCCTGAACCAGTTTTTGTAGATATTCAGTGCATGTTTCTGCCCAGAAGAATCAGCTGTGTCATTAGCTGTCATGGATAAACCCCTGATCCACTCCTGCTGTTGTAGACCAAAAGGATTCATATCACATCTCTCTATGGAGTTTGCTTCTTTGCAGACAAAACATCCTCCAAAATTATTGGTTTCTATGGGATTAAAATCAAATGTAAGAAACATACGGGTAAACCAGGGAAGCCAGACTCTGCTGTAGACCACAGGAGCTCTGGAAGAAAACAGTGGTTCTGATCTGATCACACAACTGACAGCTTTTTGATTACCTTAATTTTGACAAAATATAGGAAAATGGTAAGAATAGTTTTCTATTACAGAACTGCTAAATCCAGTTAAAATCGAAGTCCAGAAATGTTAGGCGGTAGATAGATATCCCATAAAAGCCTTTGTAATGATGAATGTGCAGTCTACGTTACTGAAATACACCACAAACACATTATGTATTGCAGGTAGAAAATCAGACGAGTAAGAAACCATGGTTATACTTTTCAAAAGCAAATATCCAAGTATAGATCCATAAGGTCATAATTTAAGTGACCTAACCCAGTCTGGTGATACACCCAAGAGCTTCAGGGGACGGGGACAGGTATTTAAATTGCCTAAGCAAGTCAACATTACTTGGCAGTATTGAAGGTCTAGTTACAAACCTACCCCTTAGCAGCTATTTTTGAAAATTTTGGCTTCACTTGCCACAGAGCTACAGAAGATGAGGAGACAATTTCCATTTCTGGATTTACAAATGCCAGCATTTTCTTTACCAAAAAATCCTCTTCCAAAATAGTCTCTCCTAATTTCTTGTTCATGCCTCCCCTTTTTGTTTATAACTCTTGTCACTTCAATGGTTTTTATCCTACTGCTTGTGTGGCTATCTCTTTCTTTTCTCATTTCTCCTTTCCTTGACAAAGCCAAGCTGCTGCAGAAGCCAATTAAAAAGAAACAAGATTGTATCTGTCAGGTCTGCAATGTAGCAGAAGATCTCTATAATGCTGCCCTTACAGCAAGCTACTTGTATGCATTAGCATTATTATTTCCCATTAGTGCAAGTGCCTGCTGCACAAATCAAATTCTGTCAAAGATTGCTGAAGGCTTTTCTTTTTTTTTTTTTCTCAGCAGCCCAAGTAACAGGACAGAGTGCTAACAATGTCTTCTTTTAATGGTACAGATCTGGCCTCATGCCTGGAAACTAATGTGGGCTGAAAATATAAAAATCTACATAAAAATTAGATTGGCAGTATTTCTTTAAGTCAAGCTTTTCTGACATAAGCATCACATTTTACAATTCAAATATTAGCTATAAATATTTGCACAATCCTGACAATGTGCTTCTGGAATTTATGCCAGCTTGAGAGCTAAACTCTCATTTCCCTTGCACAGTGCTTAAAGCCTGAGGATCCCTGATGGGCTCTCATCAGAGAGAGAAGAGCTAATGTGAATCCCATTGTATTATCAGAATAAGTTTCATCAGAGAAAAAAAAAAAAACAATAGAAAGGATTTTCCAGCCTCTTCAGTAAAAGGCTTTCTGGCTAACACAGGGAGCAGTAGACAAAAAAGATTTTAAAATATTTTGGGTGGACTTTCAGACTCTCATTCTTCATTTTTCTAGAGGGATTGCAGGAAGTTGTGGTAGTGATGACAGAAGACTGGACTCACACTCCTAGTGACCTTTTTCAGCTGTGACTGTTGTTGGGCTCACAACAATCCTAATTCTTACCTACTGAAAACAATAGAAGTTGGGATGCTCTGGAAACAGTGTCCAGCCTGGGACACAATGAGCTCTGAGAGGTGCAGTGCCTGGCAGTAAGAAGGGCAGCTGTGCCAGTCTGGGACCTGGCCCAGAGAAACTGAATGAAGCTGCATAGCTGGTTTATGCTTCAATTTGAAAATTCAGCCACTTACCAGTGCTAGTGGGCTGAGGACTGGGACCTACTGACTATGGAGAGAAGCAAGAGTGGAGGGCGGACATAAAGGGAAAGCCCGTGACTTCTACCACCCCTTTATCTTCAAGACAGTGCAATGCCAGAGCTCAAGAGAATGGAGAATAGAATCTGCAGCAGTACCACGTAATGGCTCTGCCACTAGCATTCATGTGAACCTCTCGTGTGCTCTGCTTCTTCCTCACAACAGCTTCCTCCTTATCAAGGAGACCCATCCGATTCTGACTACGTTTTAATTGTATGCCTGATGGCAATGTTTTTAAACATAATGCTTTGTTCTAACACCAAAGATAGCAGGTGAGATGCAAAACAGTGGAGTTAAACTGTGTTATGTCAGCTCCAGATTAAAGCCAGAAGGGACAGCTCCAAGCATGTGATTTGACTCTGAGACAGCATGGTACATTTCAGAAACATACTGTCTGGTTGCAGGCAGTTTAATGATGTGGGATAGGAAAAGCCACTGTAGGTGTTCAAGTAAGTGGGGAAATAATTGTGACAGCCCCTGAAATTCTGTTTTCACTGACTCATCTAAGGATATGTATGCTTTTTACAAATGTGAGCTATCCAAGATGCAAGCAAAGAAACTATTCAGTAACAGGAAGAAATGAGAGCAAGATCAGGGACTGCCACCCCAAGACAGCACACCATGGAGGAACTGTTCACCAATTAGAAAATCCCTTCTGTCAGAGAAGCAAACACTGTTTAAATGCTTAGGCTCCATGTATAAAACATCAAACAAGGGTTAAAATAAATGATACCAAGATACTTCCCTGGGAAACTTAACAGCAGAACTCACAGTAAGGTGACTGCTGTAGTTAATTTTGTCTGTGTGGTGGTGGCTGTGCACAAGGAATAGGGAAATGCTACCCAAGAGCATATGCACCTTTAAAAAATGTTTTGTCCAAATAAAAGCAGCCATTAAGAGAAGCATGTACTTACCAACTGCTGTTTTAAAGATGGGATGGAATCATGGTGGCCATAAATTATAGTGGGGTTATACTGGCTGAAGAGGACAGGATAAAACACCTTCTTCCCTGGAAATGACAATGGGTTATTTATTTTCTCTTAAAACTGTATAAAATTCACTTATCTGTCTTACAACATGCTCTCCAGGCCAGACCAAATCCAAAATCACACAAATTTTGACTGAGCCTATGTCCTTTGCATGAGAATATGAATGCAAGGATAACATAATTAACAAAAAGATCTTGTTCCAGAGAGCACAGGTGCTGAATACAAGAAATGCATCACAGTGGGAGCAGGAGTGTTATAACCTTTCAAAAGCCAACCAGCAATGGGATTTTTATCCTCTTAATTAATTCTCTGAGTTTCAAGAATGATTTACTGCAGCTTCATTACCAATTCAGAGAAGAATACTCTGGTGAAGACTCTTACACAATAGGTAAAAATCTGTTGAAAGACAATACACTTCATGAGTAGCAGTACCTGGCTGTGTGTTCAATCTACAGGAGTTTAGGAATTCAGCTGTGAAGTATATGTCCACGTCACAAAAAAAGAGAACAACATTGTTTCCTTTCCAAAATCGAGCACCAACATCTAATCCTTTGCCCCTGGAAAATTCTTCATTCAACTGGATGAAGGTGAAGTTCTTGAAGTTGGCTGACCTGAAAGAAAATATTCAGCAACTGACCCTGTCCTTCTAGCTCTTAATATGTGGGTGAGGAAACCCAGTATGAAACAATTAACCTAGAAATCTGTAATGTCACAGTTCTGAGAGCAGTTTGAGGGAAGAAATGTCCACTTTGAGATTTCCACTATGTCTACATTCAGAGCTTGACCTGTGTACTCCTATGCTAGCATTCTTTCTTTGGGCAGACTTCACAAAAATCCCAACAATGCTTAGATGGGCAAAAATAACTTCAGTAAGCAAATATAAAATACATGTGGTTGTGTTACTTTACCTATACAAACGTCTTCTTCCCACATGGAGATACCAAAAGACATCACTGCCACATGATCTTGACAAACACAGCTGTGCAAGTAAACACAACAGAGCAGACCAGACCTGGCCGAAAGCATCTAGCTCCTGTGTGCTCTAATACTGTCTGCACATGCCTTTGGAAGTCAACTTTCAGTCCTAACAGTTAAAGTTACTTTCAAAAGCACTAAAGAAGTTGCCAATGTGAAAAAAAAGAGCTGCACTGAGGTAAATTCATTAACATCTGCTTTGTGGTTCTAAAAACCAGCATCACAGAAGCATAGACATGGCACTGTCAGGGTAACACCGGGTTTATCTGATACAACGGGAAAAAAAACTGTTTTCATGGATGCAGTTTAGAACTTTTTGGTACACCTACAGGTTTGGACTGCTATCTAGTCTCCAATTCATGGTACAACTGCTGTTTATGAACAGCACACATCAGATATTCAGGTACTTACTTGGAGGTATTTTCAAGTATTGATTTGACTTCATTCATTTGTTCTTTTCCAAAATAAACTACAGTGAGGTGAATTCTCCCATCCTGCTGAATGCCCATTTCCCTAGAGAATAGAAACAGATTTGTGACTTGTGCCAGAAGTTAGCTTTCTTCAATAACCTACACCCACTGGCCAAGACAGAGTAGGGTGAACCTTGGAAGACATCCCTGAGGGTACGATTCACTGACAGAGATCCCTGTCCTGACAAGGGGCTCTACCTCTGTCAGACAGGACAGAAGGTTATATTTCAGGCAGATTAGGAATATACACAGCAGTTTTTGTTATATTAATAGGAGGATCCCATTAAAATAGGTCATCCAGCCTCAGAAAGAATGATCAGGCAGGCAATAACTCTAGCATTTAGGAGAATATGAGAGGTGAAGGTTATAGAAGCTATACATACCCACCTCTTAACCTTGATTTTTTGGTAATAGATATTTCAGAGTTCAGATCTTTGGCATTCTGTTAAGAAACATTTACTAAAATCTAAGTGACAACCAGAGATCAAGCCAGGAGCCTAAGCATAGAACCCTTATGAATCAATGCTAGACATCATGCCTCACTTGTACAAAGTTTAGTCAGCAAGAGTTCATCTATAATCAGCAGAGATCAGCATGACCAGAGGGTGATTTCTCTCAGTCTAAACCAAGCATCTCTCAGACGGCTAATTTAGACAAGGAACCTAATTTTAGGTAGCTGTAATCAGGCAAAACAAATCCCTTTGTAAGAGTCAGTATCTGCTGCTAACACAGTCTTTTCTGGGCAGCTATTTAAAGCTACATCTCAAATAAATTCTCCTCCAAACGTTATCTCCATGCTGAAAAATAGAAGTTTGAAAGTGACTATCCTGAAAGTTCAAATACATTTCCCTCTTGCCTTTTATTGCTTTAATCTTTTCTCTAATAGCACCTAACAAAGTGTATGGGAGCACTAATTCCCCTTTTCCTTAGAAATGTTCCTTTGCAACTAATAGCATGAAATTCTCAAGTTGCCACAGTGAGTGGGCCCCAGCAAAACAGATTGAGACACATAAGCCAGGTAAATGCAAATCAGAAATCCTGATGACTGGAATATAATTGCTTTTACTGCTCATCACAATGCATTAAGCAGCCAAATGCCTTTCAGTCTCTATAATAATCTCAAAAATGATTTCTTAGCTGCACAATGAAGTGTTATGTAAAAGTAGTATTATTTCTACTGAGTAAGGCCTTGATAACAACTAAAATTGCATTCTACTTTCCAAGTAAGAAAAAGCAAAGTCAGCGCTGGAATGGGAACCCACCTGAAATTCTGCATGAATTGCCGAAATTTGTTGGCTCTCTTGGCCAATGGCACAATGACATTAATAAGTGTGTCAGCTACATTGACATTTTCATTTTTCACTTTCATTACAGGACCAAAAGGCCGGAATAAAACAATCTTCTTGAACTGATGCTTTGTGTCTCCTTTGAACGTCAGCTCGTACAATGTGCCTTTGTCTTTTTCTGTACGGTAGATCCCTACATGAAAACAAAAGAGAGGAGACTTTGGATTAAAGTTAGGATCCTTGGGAGATGATAGACAAAAAAATGATGCAGTCTTCACCTGCTACACGTAAGCTGAAAAGGCAGCAGAGGCATGAGATACTTGCTTGTAAACTAGTATACAATCCACCATCCACTGAAGGAGGCTGTTACCCTGGCAGGGACACAGCCCTGGGTTGCAAGAGCTGTTTGGTATTCTCACAGGCACATTCCTAGGCTTGGCCAAGTTACAAACTCCTGAAGGTTACCAATTGCTCATACCCAGCAGACACACTGTCCTTATTTTACAGACTGCTCCAATTGCACACTGCAGGCATGCATGGTAATAGTGATACAGTGAGACTGTGAAAGGCAGCCTGCCTCTCTGCAATATGAGTGATTAGGCCATCTCCCAGAAAAGCAGTTTCCTGATGAGCATATTCCTTTCCTCCTTTCTGGGAGGTTCTCTGAAAAGTCCCCTAAAAAACTATGCAACCAGGCCCCAGCAGCCATCAACTTCGTCCGCTGCCAATCAGGACAAAAATCTCTTGTTACTCAACTCTCAGGAGACTTTTTTTTTTTGTGGGAATGATGCCCACTCCTGAGTGAGTAATGGTCTGCAAGGATGACACTTGTCAGAGTTTGTCAGAGGCTAGACCCAGGACACACATTAGACAGTCTCCAAGGATATTTAATTCATACAGGCATCTACTTACTTCCTGTATAGAAGGAACTTGCATACAGTGTCGGTCATGCCCCACTGAAATACTATTCTGACACCTGAAATGAGATAAAGTTGGCAAAAAGGATATAGATTTTACCCACTTTAAATGACACTACTGTGCATACTGATATAAAGCTTTTTCATAGTTAGATCCATTAGGTTTAAGAAGAAATAATTAAATGTTAATTTGAACTATTTGCTAAGCCACTGTAAATATCCTAACAAATTCATCAGTAGAAGAGTATAATTGCAATGCCTTCCATTTCTTGCAGAAACTCAAGAGACAAAGCAAAACTCATCAGGGAAAAAAATCCTCCACTTAACTTGTTTCTTCTTTTTTATTCCTCCCCATCTGGTTGTGAAGAACAGCTTGACCAAAATAATGCCTTCTTTTTTTTCTAATTCTTTAATCTTAAGTCATCTTTTTATGTATAGTATTGTTGTGCATCTGACCCATAGATTGTCAGCTCTGTCTGTATTTCTTGTGAAGGTCTGGGTCAAAGGTTTATTTGAACTGCAAAGTGACATAAACTCTAAATCTTGTATTGAGGCTTTTATATTGGTATGTTCAGAACATCCAAAAAATTAGTGAGATATTAATTTCCCGGGCCAGAGTTCTGTGAACTGTCTTATCTTCACTATCACTGTGTGTTCTATTCTTAATGAACAATACATGCAGATTTACTGAGCTGTTATTCACTTCATGTTTTATTTTTAATGTAAGTTGATTCCACAAATGCTCCAACCCTCCCTCCAGCATAGCAGATGAACCTAGTGAGATAATAGCTCCATCATTATTTTATTGCTAATCTTTTAAAGCCACATCCTTGACTCTCCCTAGCTTTCCCTATATAGTCTGTGCAAAGTGCAGACCATGAACTACATCTGTTATTAAACTTGAGCCTGCACTTGAGAACATCTGAATGGTGACCTAATAGTCCCTGTATTCCCTCTTCCTGGTGGCCAGAGAATGGAAATCTGGACCTTCAAATTCAGCTCACCCATTTATTCTTTACAGAAAGCCTGCTGATGATTGGAGCGTGTTGCTGGATACACTCATTTATTCAGGCAGTTTTTTAACACAGGTCTTGCCAAGGAAGTTTGTGCTGTGGAAGGGTAAGGTAGCCTTTTGACATTAAGCTGAACAAAAATATAAACTAAATCTGATTTGCATTTTCTCTAAAGAGAAACAAATAGGAGTGTTTCGCAAGTTTGACATAGCGAACTGACATTTTTTCATAGCAATGAAGATCTAAATTAAATTAACCAATTCAAAAATAGCTACCATGCAACATCTAAAAGTCTTCACCTCTATATCCTCTTCTACCCCTGTCAAGAAACAGTGACCCCACAAATACCACTACCCCAGAGGTATGTACTACCTTTGTGGAATAAAGGAAGCTTTGCTAAATAAGCAAGAAGCACCTTCAAGCAGAATGCATGTTGTGACCCAAGGGATCCCTCCTAGTGCTATACACATATCTAAAAAGGCTGTTTCTAACTCTGCAGTTTTGTCCTTATTCAGAACTTCTACTACAGCTAAACAAAAACACCTTAGGTAAAGGCAAGGTTCCCTCATGCAAGATGGTATTCCAAAAATTTACATTCCTACCATTTTACCTTGAAGAGAACTGTATGCAAGTTTAATGCATGCCATTTAATTAAATATGGTTATTCTTGATGCAAATTTAAACCATTTGTTTTCCTTTCTTAAGTATCTTCTTTCCTTTTTTAAGTATCTTTTTTTTAGAGGCAGAAAACAAAACGATTTGCCCAAGGTCAGACAGTGAGCCTTGGAAATAAGCCTGAATGTCTTGAGTCACTCCAGGGACTCACCCAGCAGAACATCCTGCTTTTCACAAGATTTTTCCATTTCCGAAAGCACTACTTCATTTCTGCCATCAAGACCTTTTACATGATTCAGAAACGTGTCAAGCAGTCTCAGTTCTAAGAGGTGTCGCACACGGAGAGGAAGAAAGTAATCTCAAAAAAGTAAAACAAAAAACCTTTTCCTGAAAAGGTTGCTCCTGAAACAAAAGCCTTGGAAAGGCCAGATGTTCACTATGGATAAAAGAAGGTCAATTGAGCATCTATTGCTTGCATTACAGCAGTATGTTTCAGATTATGTACCATTTCTTTCAGAAGCAGGGAGAAAAGTCAAAGTCTTTGGAAATGCAATGTAAAAATAGGAACAGGAGCTTTGTGTCAGCAGAGAAACTGGCCCTAGAATGAAGGGGAGAAGCAAAGAAAGAGCTGGGTGGCCTGAAAGGTTGACTAAAGAGCAGTAAGTGTGCGGTCTTCAGAACAGCAACTCCCAGGGCTCTCTAAAGAAATGGAAAATACCTGATCTCTATTCAGCAGGGCAGGCAAGCAAGATTCAGACATCTACACGGAACTGGTAACTAGCAAAGAGCCATGCAATCTTAACAAAGTCCTGTTGAGTGCATGACAATTTTAGCCTCAGCTCCACAGACCATAGGTTTCAGGTCTTCCACTGTAAACAGAAATGCTCCCTGGACAAGAGATCATTACTTATATTCTGTTAGATGTTTTTGGAACCACTATTACAATTTATCAGTATTCACTGTCCCCATTTTATGGTGGTCTTTACTGCACTGATGTGCAGTAAAATACATCATCTTATTCTTTGAGGAAGAGCATTATCCTTTCAGTAAGCTTCCACGGCAAAATTGCATCAGGTAGCTCACCACCAGTAGCTGTCATCTTGAGGAAGCAAAGCTACTCCTCTACATTCACCTCCGAGACCATATTTAAAATTCCAGTGTCATGGTTTAAGCCCAGCCAGTAACTCAGCACCATGCAGCCATTCACTACTTCCCACTCCAGTGGAATTGGGAGGAGAATAGAAAGAATTTAAACCCCATGGCTTGAGATAAGAACAGTTTAATAACTAAAGTATAATATACTAGTAGCAGTAGCAGTAGAAGTAGTAATAATAATAATAATGATGATGGAAGTAACAAGTGGAGAGAATACAAAACTAAAAGGGAAAAGGAAAACCAACAATAAACACAAGTGATGCACAATACAATTGTTCACCACCCACTGATCGATACCCAGTCTGACCTGAGCAGCTATCTGGGCCTTGTGGGTAACTCCCCCCAGTTTACACGCTGGGCATGACGTGCTGTGGTATGGAATACTCCTTTGGCTAGTTTGGGTCAGGTGTCATGTCTCTTCTGCCTCCCAGCTTCTTGTGCCCCTCCTCACTGGCAAAGCATGAGACTGAAAAGTCTTTGATCAGAGTAAGCATTACTGAGCAACAGCTAAAACATCGGTGTGTTATCAGCACTGTTCTCAGACTAAAGCTGAAACACAACACTGCACCAGCTACTAGGAAGGAGAAAAATAACTTTTACAGCTGAAACCAGGACATCCAGTCACTAGAGAGTCACGTAATTCAGGCAGGAAAACTTATACAGCATATTTGACAGTGCCATGGCAGGGCGTTTCTGAAGCAATCCAGAGATTTTCTGGAACTGTTCCTATTGGGAAAGAATATCACCAGACAGTGATTACATTCACGTATGGAACACACCACTCAGGTTTGTTAGAATCTCTAAATTATTATCTCCATCCTTGAGAAAATTAATGACTTGCAAATCTATTCAGGTCTGCTGCCATTTACATATATTAATGATCAGACCTGCAGTTCTGCCCATTGAGCAACTGGCTTTCTACTGGAAACAGAGCAGTCCTTTGCCTGCTTAGAATACCCACAAAATTCTGATCTTTTCCATCTTGTTTCTTACTAATTCCTTGTAGCAGAAAGCCAGTGAGCTTGGTATAGAAGTGGGAGGAATAAGAAGGAAAGGAGAGGATTACAACAGCTGAATAGCCCAAGTGCCTCTGTGAAGAGAGAAGCAGAGCAGCAGCCAGATGGATACATTTCAGGCCCAAGGGAGAAGGTGTGGTTCTATCGGTTTTAGTAAGAAAAAATGGAAAATTCCACCATGTGTCAGCTATTATTCCTGGAAGGAGAACTGTCTGAGACTCCCATCCAAATTTCATGTAACAGCAAATCTGCTTAGAAGGAGTTTAGCTCAGATGTAAGGTACTAGGGTCACAATGTAATTCCCACGCATAAGTGGTTTTGTCTAGAAACTGCAGAGGGTGCAACACTTATTTTAAGAGATCCCAGCCACAGAGACAAAACATTTATCCTTAAATGTAAGAAGTGTTTGGAGAAATGTTTTCCCTCTGCAAAGACAAGATTACAGTGATGGAATGGAAAAGAGAAAGAGAAACAGACCCTAATCAAATTTATTGCACCAAACCACCACTCTGCCTATTGACATATGTTAACAATGAGCTAGTACTGAAAAAGTCGTAGCAGGTACCAGGTGTGACCCACAAGAATAGGAAAAAAACAGACAAGAGGCCCAATAAAGCAAGAATAACTTGCAGCACTCTATATACTAGTAAGACTAGCTAGTAAGATCAGCAACACACTTAAGTAAAGCCAGTGTAAAAGGCTTTACTGAATAGGCAGAAACAAGGACACAATTCTCATGTATCCAGAGCAGCACTTCAGGTTTTGGATCCTGTCTCTGACCCTGATTACCTGATTTTCATTTCAGCACATCCCTTCACCTGCTCAGCCTTAAGACAAGGGCAGCAAACCCATCTTTAACATGCGAGATGCATACAGCTTTTGTGCGTTATTGCTAGAGCAGCTGGAAGGTAAAAAGCTTACAGGGTTAAGTGGCATTACTTTCAGTGCAGACCTGGGCTACATCTCCCAGAAAATTCCAGCTATCCTGGCCAGTTCCAGAGGTGAAAAGAGCTGGCTCTGGTGGCTGGGTAATTCTGCTCATGGATGCTGTATTGCTGAACTGCTATAAAGCTGTCAGAAGCTGCTGTGGAATCCAGCCTGTTACTAACTTGTTATGTAGGCAGTGGCACCTGCAGAACACTATCTCTGAAACAAATTCTGAGTCCAAACCATATTTGAAATGCAGAATTGGAATAGAAAACTCTCTTCTCCTGTTCAAATTATACAAAGAAATACATTTGTTTGTGCTCTGATCAGCAGTTTTTACCATTCTTGAAGAATGGAGGCTGGGAGAAAAGAGACTGCCAAGAGATAACAGAGATTTCCAAGGGAACTCTGCAGAGATATCTTCTGCCAAGTCAGCACAGCTTCATCCCTGCATTTGCAAACAAATCTGTTTGCACTGCTAAGTAAGAATAAGAATTTATTCCTTGCACCTACAAGAAGCTAGGGCCTGTCCAGCAGAGGAGGACACAAGGAAAGTTTCTTGACCTCAGGCTGAGCTGTATGCAGGGCTCCAGTTTCCTGAGCTCTGAGATGCATGCAGGGCTTTCTCCCTCTGGAGTATTTCACCATGGGTGCGAAAGCCTGCAAGGCCATTAGTGCATGAGGAATCTCCACAGAGCCAGCACTGCAGCGTGCATCCTTTCCCATGCCTTTCTGCACACCACATTCTGCTTTGCTCCCCAAGAACAGCACTGGTACCCAGATAAAGCCCTCTGATTGCGCATAAAGGCAGGCTCTAAGAAAAATAGTAACTTTATTGGAATATTAAGCAATATATGGCAGGAAACATCTCCTTTCCCCTCACCTCTCTCCATGAAAGAGCTGGTGCCAAGCAGTCATATATGCTTATTCAGCTCCTATAATAAGCAGTAGAAACATATTTTGAAATTATAAAACAAACAACAAACAGAAAAGAGGAGACTGGAAGCACATAGCTCCATGATGCCTTCAGATGCTGGCAGTCAGCAGCACTTCCCAGTTCCCTGCCATGCCCTAGTCTCATGTCTGAGCAAGATGAATTTGACTGGTGCAGAAGAAGTGCCTGCACCAGAGAGGAGCCAGGACCTGCCTCAACAAGGTCTTTACGCACTGAAAAAATGTCTGTATCAACCACAGAGACATCACAACTCCTGAAATACATCTGAAATACTCCTGAAATACATCTGGGGCCTCTGCCTGGCTGGGAAAATGCCGCCTGACTGGAACCAAGTAAGCACTTTGGATTTAGTGACAAGAATAAATGAAGACTGGTCACTGTAAAAAATGGCACTTTAAAAAAATGGCACTTTAAAAATCCACACTTACTGCCTCAATATTACATATCAGAGTAAAGACTGGTTAGATTCGTTTTAGAATCCAAGGGCTGAGTTGCACCACTCCTCATATAGGAGATACCCTGCAAAGGTTAGGCTTTCGTAGTCATTTGAAGTTACAGGTGATACCAGCTGAGTTACTGCGCTCCTCAGCTGCTGTCCTCAAAACCTATCTTGCCACTCCAACTCTAGCAGAGCTGTGCAGGTGGAAATAAGTGTAACATTGGAGCTTGGATTTGGACTGCAGTTATCAGTCTTAACAGTGACAACAGGTCTGGGATTGCAGCCTGGTCATTCACCCCTTGTTTTGTCAGTTCTGAAGCAAGTGCATGGCTAGAGAGCTGTAAGCACATATTGGTGGTCATTACAAGAGATTGGCAGGCTCTGTTGTCACAAAGTCCAATTCCCCAGCAAAGCTGACATTCTGCAGTTGTACTTGAGACAGCGTCACTGGGTCACAACATTAACATCATCCCAGACATCTGTGCTTTGAGATAACGCCCATCTCCCTCAGCAAAGCAGTCACACCAGAACCCCTCACCAGCACTATGTAGACCCTTCTAACCTCCTGTCTGCATACAAACCTTCAATGAAGTCAGAGGCTGTGTACACACGGTGTTTTGCATTGCCATCCCCCTCTGGATTGTTCAAACTCCCAACAGCTAACTCGATCACCTCTATCAACTCATTTCGCTTATCCTTCCTTACAGGTTTCTCTTCTGGGTGGCGTGTCAGCCCTGTCTCCAGCTGGTACACCTTATGAAGGGTAAAGGTCTCAAAGGGCACGACCGCATACTCTGTGGACAGCTTAATGCCGCTGTGCACCTCGGCTTTGTCTATTTGGGAATGGAGGAAAGCCAGCAGATTAGCCTGGGCCTTCTCCGGGTTGCTGTGGTCAAGCCGAATGCCCAAAGGGTCTGATTGCTGGTCCTGCATGTTCTTAAACTGATCACTCCTGCCCTGGAGCTCAGCCTTCAGCTGGGCAATTTGTTTCTTCAAACTGATGATGTAGTTGAGGTGATACTCTTCTCGCTCTTGCAGAATGGCTTCGTATCCCTCCTTCATAGTCGGAATGTGCACCCTGGGCAAGGAAAGCTGCTGATTGTCACCCTTGGGTGTGCAAGCCAACATATAAACAATTGTCACCAAGCAACAGGCCACCATCAGCAGGCCTACAAATCGGGGGAGAAATAGAACAAATCTTCGGCGGAGAATCATCGCTCAAAAAGCAGTCTAACCCCACACATGCAACAGTTCTTACGTCCACGCAGTGCCACAGAGGCCCCTGGACTTGGAGTATTCTTACACAGATACATGTATGTGCAGGAACTGGCTTGTCAGCTCTCTGAAAACATGTGCCCTGCTTCTATATTGGGCTCTCTCTGGTGTTTACCCAACAGGACCAAAAGACAAGCTACGAAGCAGACAGGACACCTCCTGATCCTCATTGCAACACCTTCACTGCTGCAATCTGTTCAGCTGGTGGCTGATGGAGCCTGAAGACCTGAAAGACAAATGACAAGGACAGTCATTTAGGCACATCTGAATTTGGTCATTCAGTCCAAACCATTAAGAATGTTCTAAGAGTTTACCTCATTTCTCAACTGCTTTGGCACATCTCAGAGCTGTGAAGTGCTTGTGCAAAGACCCAAAAGATGCCAAGACCCTTACATGGGAAATCCTGTATGCATGCATTTAACTTTAATAACATGACTGCATCCATTGCCAATGAAAAACTGGTCCAGGCCTCAACGTCTGTCATGCTTTAGAAATTTTAGGAAGTCGTCATCTACTACTTTTTGGGGAGATGTTAAGGTGCTAAATTCATCCGAGCAATGACAAAGTGTTCTGTCTCTTAGAGCACTCAGATTTTGAGTCCCACAGCTACCGCATGGATTTCAGCTTTCAGGAATGTTTTTCCAAAACACCACATGGCAAATGTCATCCCATTTGAACATATGAAGCCTGACCTGGAGCAGAAATTTGATAACCAAGAGACTAGAAACTATTATTGAGGCCAATTGCAGCAACTAATAGTGTTTGGCATATCCTACCAGATGCTCCCATTAAAAGTAAAGAAGTAGAGATAGGATTTTTTAGGAGCATTCAGGCCAGGTCTCACTCAAAATCAGGGGAAGCTTTGTTTCCAACTAAGGCTGTCAGCATTGCACACTATGTTATCATTTTAAGGCCGTCTTTTGTTTCTCGTAACGTTATAAAAAATCTTGCAACAATGTTCAGTACTACTGTGTTTTTCACATATGCTCTCTGCTCAGGAGTGAAGACCACAGAGAAGGTTTTGGGAAATCTGGCTTAGGTATATTTTAAAATAAAGTAAGAGAAGTTAAAACTGGGAATGTTATAATTTTTAGTAAGACTTCCTCATGTACACTTAGAAGCAGGACAGAAAAATTAGATGACTGAGCGTGAATATTGATCTAGGTGTAAGCTATATCAAAAATTGCACTGAAAATACTACCAGTAGGTTTTTCAAAATCCCTAATTTTTGGCCCAATCCATGCTGATGCAAGGAACTTCATCATTTACTCAGCTGATAGTAGACTTAGGCCAAGGCTGAGTAACGTCCTAGATTACACTGATGCTACATTGTTAGACTCAAATGCAATCCAATTAACACCTTGCTACTCTCCCTTGCATGCATGGACATTGCATACATTATGACACTTCTTTTGACAACAGAGATTCATGGTCCTTTTAGTCATACACCCTTGTCATCAGGTCCTTAAGTAAAAACAGTTTGTCTAAAATGAGAGTATCAGAGTTATAATCTTAAATCAAAGTCTTCTGTAGGATGTTTTATCAACTGCTACACGTCTTCCTCCCCATGCCTTGACTGACTTTTGCTCTATATACAGCAGCTATGCAGCAGTATTTATCTTTGAACTGTTATCAATATTTTATCAGTCTGCAGAGTTTCTAGAAAAAAAAATGCACTTTTAGAGTAGGAATTGAGGAGGCTAAAGTGAGCTATGAAAATACTACTGTATTTTTCTCAATGCTGTAATGCTGAATGGCTATTATAGTATTTAGAGGATTCTCCAGAAAATGTCAAATGAAGAATTGTTGATGTTGAAGAAAATATTCAAGCAGCAGGAAAAAGGACAGGATGAAGTTGGTGCCCTTACCTTTTTGCTGTGATCTTCTCTTTGGAACATCTTGGTCTGCTACAGCTACTTCTCAGCTTGCCACGATCATCTCCTGTTTATCTCCCTTCTTACGCCCTTCCCAGAAAATGCTTGTACTATGGAAAGCACCATCAACCTCAGAACACCTTTTCACTGCTTTCACATTTACCAGCTGCCTACATCTTCAGTCCGTCTCCTGTGTGGTGAAAGGCTGTAGTGGAGACGCTTCCTATGGTTGCACTATAAAAGCTGGCCTCCTGCAATGTAAAGGAGCTTGTCAAAGCAGGGAAAATTAATCTGGGCATTTCTAACTCTACAACAGATCTGGCTAGAAGACTGTGAGAAGGTAGTGTGCAGTGAGACAGGGTCAGGAAGTGGTAAGATGTAGTACATAAAACACTGCTGTGCTTGTATGCTTCACTTCACACAATTAATCCATTGACAGAATTGGCAGAAGCTGAACATCCCTGAAAGGATTACTTGTGCTAACGTGGCATAAACTGAAATTACATCTCAATGGCTTAGATAAACACGCAATTTCATTTCTATAAGCAGCAACAGATTCGAGTTTGGGGTAAAGAGCTCTTCAAATGTTGACCTTAAAATATATGTGTGCATATATAGCCATCTTCACTAAAACGTACTGGGTCTCTCTTCAGAGTACTCTCTTTCCTATCTAGTTTTCTGGTTTATAATCTCAACCATCAAAGATGCATCTTTAAAAACTCTTCAGAACAGTAAAATAACTGTAAAATTCAGGCTATGAGGATTGCTTCCTTCTTCATGGGAGTTTTGACATCACGACTGGAGGCATCTTGACAACAAGCACTTATTACTTACTCTCTTTTTTTTTGCTAGGTCTTACTAAATGGTACTGGTGGCTTCAGTGGCACTGTCTTACACTGACTGATATTTAACTATACAGTTATTACTGTACTTCCTATCTCATGGGCATGCTTGTGAAAGCAGTCCCAATCCATGTCAGTGCTAAAGAAAGCAGATTACTTTAAGTCAACACTGAAGGTAGTCACAGCTAAAGCATCTTAACTGCACAGACAGTGCCAGAAAGCTAGAGATGGTAACTCCTCCTAACAACCGTTCTGTTGATTTCACCAGACCTACACAGTTTCACACCAACTGAGAGAGTCTGAGATTAAGGGGAGACAAACTGAAATGTCAGTTTTTTCCAGGAACTGACAAAAACACCTCTGTATTTCACAGCAGTCAATTGCATCAAATAGTATTAGTCTATTTGCAAAGAGAAGCTTTAATGAATACCCAGTGGTTAGTCTGATAGGCAAGGAAAAAGACATTAATTCTAAAAAAGTATCTGTTTGCAAAAACATCTTCAACCTCAGCTCAACCTGTTAGCACAGCCAGAGGTCAGCCCAGCACACAGAGGACCTTTTCATTTCTTTTCAAGGAGCCTGAGCTCAAAAATGATCTGAACACAGAAATGGGTTCTGTCACCAGTGTAAGCACTCTGTGAATGGTTCCACACAGCGGAGTGTGCTGCACCATAAGGAGAGGCAAAACTTAAGAAAGTCGGTTGGTATGCATCCACCACTGTTACCCACCACAGATGTTACCAGCATCTGGATTTTTAATGGGCTGTAGAAATAAAGGAAATTTATCCCTGCACAGAAAAGACAATGTATTTTAAGCATGAATTTTTGATTCCCAAAAACTAAACTGAGAATTTGAGCTTCATACTCCCCTCGCTCTTCATGCTGAGGTCACAAACGGCTGGCAAAAGAACAGTCATATTTGCAGAGGCAGCAATCTCCCAACACACATGGAATGGGCAATGCCAAATAATTCCATGCTTTCTGCTACAGCTTCCTATTGTAGGTTTAACTCACACTGGTAACAATCATTTTAGCTCAAAAAACTTTTTTAAATCCCTTCTTTTTCCTCTCCCCTCCACCCCCCTTTTTTTTATAGAGGCAGTGAATGGCAGAAGCTGCAATTAGTTTTCTAGTAAGTGTTTGAAATATCTTCACTGAACAGCAGCACATGTCACAGTGAGATTTCATTAGAATCATATTAGTCTTCAGAATGAGCTGCAGGTAGGAGGAAACAGATGTTTCACCTGGACTTTAAGTGTCTTACACACACACACACACACATACACACACACAAAGAAAGATATTCTGCAACCACTTGGCATTTGCCTTGAACTTTTTAATTATGAGTACTGCACATAGCACTGCAGACAAATTAGTCTGCTTTAAAAGTTAGGGACAAGATTTTGCCCCCTAAGCACCTTGATAAAAATTCAAACCACTGAGCAAAATAGGACATGTGACAAGGATGAAGATCAAGTCTTACACAAGTGTTTAAGGTGCATGTGGAGGGAATGCAAAAAGAAATTATTTCTCCTTAAAGCCAAATTATGATTTATCAACTACTTCTCAGCCCAGTTCATCTGAATTAAACAAAAGGCAGAAACAAAGGCGAGAACCTGTCTGATAAATTGACTGTGTGCACCTTCATAGCTCATCTGCTTCGAGCCCCGAGCAGGTTACACAGAAATATGCTCAGTCAGGTTTTAAATGTCTCCAGAGAGGCAGACTCCATGACTTTCCTGGACAGCCTATTCTAGTGCTCTACCACCCTCTATGTAAAGAAGTTCATCTTCATGTTGAGGTGAAATGTCTTGTGTTTTAGTTTATGGCCACTGCTCCTTGGCCTGTTGCTGGGCATCACTGAAGAGTCTGGAACCATCCTCCTGGCACCCACCTTTGACATATTTATATGCATTAATGAGATCCCCTCTCAGTTTTGTCTTCTCTAAGCTAAACAGACCCAGCTCTCACAGTCTCTCTTCGTAAGAGAGATGCTCCAGACCCCTGATCATCCTTGTGGCCCTCCACTAGACCCTCAGTATCTTTTTCATTTTCTTATTTGAGGCTTACATAATATTTGAATCTCACTGATTTCACCTTTACCACCAAACTAGCCAATTCTCTATTATGGGAACTTGAAAAGATAAATCACAGCAAAGCTTCTGCAGTAAAGGTCCAGGCAGAGGGGTAAAAGAAAGAAAGATTGTACAAAATTAAATATAGAGAGCCTATCTACTTGACCATGAAATGATTTTTCCGAAAGGGAATTGAAACAAAAACCCTGAAGACAAGCAAAGGGACTATCTTACAAAACACGGCTATCTACGAAGTTTTACTTAAGAAAATTGATTTAAACAGAATGAAGATGTCAGCTTTGCATGATACACTTAGATAGATTTATTTTTAAACAGAATATTTCAATTGGTTGAGAATGTCTACTTTGTTTTAACTTACCAAATCACAGTGCTTCAACTTTGCATTTCATGTTGGTTTGTGGGCTTCTCTGAAAACACCAGAGCACACATAGGCCCAGAGAAAACACCACTTCCGGTCAAATAGCTCTAAGGAAAAAGATTTAATTTTATGAAAAAGGTCATCACAGTTTTATATCCTTTAACTAAGTAATCCAAGCCACATTTTTGAGACACCTGTTCACAGTTGCTGTGGTTTCTAAAATTTCATCTCTCATCCTCAGATACTTCAATTCAAACAAGTAGTCTGATAGACTAATTTACAGCCAGAAAGATAATTTCACATTGATCATCAAGAAATTTCAGTTCCTTCATTGAACTCTATTAGTGTCTGGGATTAAAACTAGTTTATCATGGAGATTTTAATTGCAGTTATTGCATAGCTCTTAAATAAAAGCTATTCAGCTAGAAAGCATTAAATGTTACCAGTTCACAGAAGAGTCATCCTGATTGATGACATTAGTAAAGACAGTTTCCCTTGCCAGTAAAAGTTATCTTTTCTTTCCCTCTTTTGTTACACAGGAGAAGTATACCCGGTAGTCAGGTCAGCATTTCCTGAAAGGTTTCAAAGAGCTTCCCTCTTAAAACAACGACTTCAGTCTTCAATCAGAAGCAAAACACTTTTAATGCAAAATGATGAAATAACATACACAATAGAACTTCCACTGTAACCCTTTTTTCCTCATTTTACCGCAAAGTCATCTGCCTTGATTTGATCCAACAAGTCACGTATCAAAGTATCAAAGTAGTGACATATCAAAGTAGTCACGTATCAAAGTCCAACCAAACCTCTTTTTTGTTGTTGTTTTTTAAAAGAGAGTTCATTTTTTTAAAGACAACAGTTTCCTGAAATTAAGTGCATTTATAAAAGCTTTCAGAAAATGGGAATGGAAATAAGGAGAAAAAAAAAAAAAACAAAAAAACCCCAACAAACAGAATATTGGAAGAGATTTTCTTAGGAGATGAAGTTTCGTGCTTCTGAGTCTTTGTTTCTGTCCATATGGAAACCTGCCTGCAAATGATAACATTATTTTTTATTTTAACAAAGATTGGCTAGAGTCTGTGCTGGCACAGCTATGCAGGCTAATGAAATAAAAAGAAGAAACTGCTGCTGTGCCTTCACAGATTTCTCCTTTTCCCTTCTTTTAATACAGTTTCCCATAGAATATTAAAATCATACAATTTTCAAAGAGAACCCACGGCAGTTTAACTCAGAGGACAATATTCCCATACCTAAGCCAATGTCCTTTAGTCTGCCTCTTTTCTAGCCCCTAAAAGAGGAAATGCAGCTGTTTTCTATGATCTTTTACAAGTGTACATTGTCCCATTAAATTCTCTGACAATTTTACTGTAACCATGCAATGCATACTGGATTACAGTTTTAAAGAGTCAAAGCCCTCATCTCTGGGGCCCCAACAAAAGAAAGATGTGGTCCTGCTGCAGCAAGTCCATATGAGTGCCGCAAAGACCATCACGGGGCTGCAGCACCTCTCCTATTAAAAGAAGTTGAGAGAATTAGGCTTGTTCAGCATGGAGAAGAGAAGGCTCAGGGAAGACCCTGTAACAGTCTTTCAATACCTAAAGGAGGTCTACAAGAAATCCAAGGGGGACTCTTTACAACGGCTTGTAGTGACAGGACAAGAGGGAATGGCTTTAAGCTTAAGGAGAGTAGATTCAGATTAGACATTAGGAAAACATTCTTCACTGTGGAGGTGGTGAGACACCGGAACAAGTAACCCAAAGAAGCTGTGGCTGCCCCATCCCTAACAGTGTTCAAGGCCAGGCTGGATGGGGCTTTGAGCAACCTGGTCTAGTGCAAGGTGTCCCTGCCCATGGCAGTGGGGTTGGAACCAGATGATCTTTAAGGTCCCTTCCAATCCAAACCATTTTGTGATTCTATGAACTATTAGTCGTACCGTTTTCATTGTTAATAATCTGCACTATGCAGCTGATAAGTAGATATGAATAAAGTTTCTGCAATCTCACACATCACAATAACTGGAAAATTCAAAGAACATAACTATCTTACAGATCCTGGGACAACGATACAACCCTAAATAGAACTCTCCCTTGCTTACTGTAAGCAACATGCATTCTGGGAGATTAACTCACATTACCTAAGGCTAAGTTCTTGCACTTAACTACTGAATTATCTCTCCAACTCCACCTAAACGCAGCAAGAATCATGTTTCTGCTGGGAGCCCAGGGAATTTACCTGGCTAACAACCACCTAGTGTGTCAGATGCCTGTGGATGTTTGGGGCAAATGCTTCCCAAACCCACCTATTCCACTGAAGAGCTATGCATAAGCATCATCACACTAAGCCAACTAAGATATTTTACATCATTACAGTGTATTCATTACTGCAGAAGACCACAGCTGAACAGAGGTAACATACCAGGAACTCCTGATGACTTTGACATACTGACTCGGCTCATATAAGACTGATTCAGTGTCTGTTTATTCATTTTATTTGACTACAGCCACTTGTATGTGACTACTGGATATCATGCAACCTGTGCAGTGCAACAGTATAGTATGTCACTCCAGTACGAACACCACACCCAAAATGCACTGAACAGAAAAGGGAAAGAATATAACAAAACCCAGATGTTCTTGACCTCCCCTTTGGTTTTACACACCTGCTTCTGCTTTATCCCAGATATTCAACCTCAAAATGTATACTTGACTTGAAATGCAAGAAACAGCCACCAATCTGAGTTAACAAGCTGCTTGCTAGCTGAAGAGTCATACATACATCCATTATTACAGGCCTAAATATAGCAATCTTTGAGAAGCTGTTAGAATAGCAAAATGTGGCATATGGATACAAAAGTAATCAGTAGATAAAAGGGAAAGATGGTGAAAACTTATTTTAAACAGATAGTTAAATAAATAAAGCAATTTTGTCCCAACTTTGAGTAGCAAATATTGCCATAATTATTAATGATGTCAGAGCCAACTGCTTCATCTGGGATCTCACTGCATTCCCTTGAAAATGGGCAGGCTTTCAGGGAGTGGGTTTAGCTCCAGATGAAAGCTATGCAGATTCCTATCACTCTTTGAATGCTCTTTAGGTATTCTTTCTACCCATTTTGCACCTCTACACATGATAAACCTCTTGAGAACAACGTTCCTTACTGCTCAACCTTTTGCAGAGTGGAAGTCAAGTCCAGTTGGGCCACCAGTGAACCTATTGTGACAGCAAGGCAGCAAATACAGATCATAGTCCATAGCTTCTTCATTCTCTGTCATAGATTCACAGGCCATTTCAGAGGCCCTAGCAGAACTAGCCTGGCTGGTCTACTTATTAGTGCTGATAATCAGCCCAGAAACTGTAAATATGGTACAAACTATGGCTCTAGCCCAGAGGAAAAAAGAGTATTAAAATACTAAATATCTTGAAATTAGGACTCCTCCAAAATCTCATCTTACCCCTCAAAATTAGGACCATGAAACTAAGTACTGTGCACATACTACAGCCACACAGGAAGATTCCTCACCTGCTGTTAGATCTGGAATTTCACATGAATCTGTCACACAGGGGGAGAAAGAAGGAATTTAAGGAGCAGATGTGAGGCAAATACCTTGGTCAGGATCTCACAGCATCATTTTGCATTTCCTTCTTTTAAGAAGTGCACACCCTCAGGGTCACTATTTTGATGTGTGCACCTTTTGCTGGGTGGAAGCTTTCCTCTCCATCCAAGCACACTCTCCTCTGTAAATAGGAAACTGGTTTAAGAAGCACAGCTACAAACAAAAACACCAAGTTGCTGTTATAGGATGGGCTCTTCTACATCCATTAGCACAGGAAAAAATTATTTGTGGCCTAAAGGGAAGGAAACAAGAGGAGCAGCTAAGAAGCAACTTTCTCAGATGATGAACTGCGCATGGAGCTCCCTGTAGATATGGGTCCCTAATATCCAGCCAAAGGAAGGCAAAAATAACAGTGAGACAACTTACTGTAATGGGTAGGAAGACTTGCTTTTAGGCAGCCTCCTTTTCCAGAGTAATTCAAGCTAAGAGTCATTTCCTGAGAACACACTCCACTAGAGGCTTATGCAATAGATCATTTGCAGCACACTTTACAGCCTGCAAAGATAAAAGCAAAGTTCAACTGCTCATACTCCAAAGCACTGGCAAAACATAGTCCTCCCTCACCTCAAATCCACACTCTGACACAACGCCACAGAACACAGGTTATATTCATTAGTCAGGTTGGTTCCCAGGCTTGATCCATTTGAGTCTGCAAAGCTGTCAAAACAAAAGTCACAAAATGACCAGAAAAAGCTTCCACCATAGCCATGACAGGCAGCCCAATTCGTTCAGTTTAAAAGCTGCGCGCATCAAAAGCCTGCAATTTTAAAGACCCCAGCATGACCATTTCCTGGTGTTACAAACACCTGATCAATCTCACCTGACAAACACTGTATCCATCACTGGGAACAACGAAAAAGCTTTCTAAAAGATGCACCACCTTTTCCGCCAGTATAGCAATGATGTAACAAGATGAGGTTTCTCCCACAGCTGAAACACTGCCCTGTCAGGCTACTTGAAACAAAGGACTTGCTAAAAGGAGATGGTGTACTGTGAAAGTAGAGCTCGAATTTGCATTTCATTAAAGAGAGTCATGGAAACGCATAACATTTAAAAAAAAAAAAAATCATCCCACAAAAAGGATATTACTGGGATGGTCATTGGAAATGTTTTCCTTTGGAAAAAGTGAGGTTCCCCAAGGAGTTAGGGTAATGATAACACAATACTAGTAGAGAAGCATTTGTAATGGGTAGCACTAGTTCTACTGTAACTATTGAGACATACATCATTGTGTCATAGACGAAGTATGCTGGACAAAACACTGCTGTCCCACTATTCAAAGAAACATAACATCAAGAACACAGACACTACAGCTTATTTAGAGTTGTCAGATAACATGAGGAAGTCACACAGATTTATCAGTAACTCCTGATAAATCAAATGAGAAAGAATATACAATTAGTAATTTATTAGTAATTGTCTCATGAAAACAACAGTCAGCTGTAGTGATGGAAAGCAAACCTTTTCACATCTTTGATCTTATGCCTCCTAGGTAGATTTCAAAGGCACAATCCACACAACATGAGAAATATTTTCAGAGCATTACAGCTGGATACCTTTAGTTACCGTTTGCTACATTTTTCCTGTAAACATGCACATTCTCTATAACTTTTCCCATTTATTCTGGAATGCCATAAATCTAATCAAGCATCAGGACACTTTGGATTTGTCCTATTTCTCAGATCACTTGGAAGATAAAATACAGGCAGTATCAATGTATGAGTTAGGTGAATTAAGTTATAACTAATGTCATAACGATTTATTGCAGAAGTTTTAGCTTCATTTTAAAGGAAAAAAAAAAAGTTTTTTCCAAGGCTTAGAACAGTGTTAACTGCTGGATTTCCATCTGCTTTTCAGGCAGTGGTTCTTTGTATAGTATTGTGCTGGTTCCAAACATCAGTACAGTTGTACTATTACTGAACATTGCAAGTAGACCATCTAACAAGATGCCATAGCCAGGAGCCATTATTTAAATCAGTCCATGCCCTAACTTCATTGACAATTACAGTAACTTTTTTTTCTCTCCTTAATTCCTCTGTTTAATCTCATAATGTCATATCCCTCTGATTAGTTCAACACATACACTGTAACAGAACATCTGAAAACAGCAAGTACAGTAACTTGCTTTGTGCCTGCACATGGTCATTAAAGAAACACAAACCTTAAAATTCATGACCAAGCCTATGCCATTTAAGCTCAGCAATCAAATTGCAAGCTTTCTGCATGCAAGAGGGGAGATGTATCTTCTGGCAAGATGACATTTATGCTCAAAGTAAACAAGTAGCACAGCCTGCATTTCCTGAGGTGGCAGGCTGTTTACAGGTTCTGATTTTCAGGTGCTGAACACTCAAACCACATAGAATCATAGAATAGTTAAGGTTGGAAAGGACCTTAAGATCGACTAGTTCCAGGCCCTCTGCCATGGGCAGGGACACCTCACCCTAGACCATGTTGCCCAAGGCTCTGTCCAACCTGGCCTTGACCACCACCAGGGATGGAGCATTTACCACATCTTTGGGCAACCTGTGCCAGTGCCTCACCTCCCTCACAGTAAAGAACTTCCAACCTGAACTTTGTCTGCGTAAGTTCGAACCTGTTACCCCTTGTCCTATCACTCTAATCCCTGATGAAGACTCCCTCTCAGCATCCTTCAGATACTGGAAGGCTGCTATGAGGTCTCCACACAGCCTTCTCTTCTCCAGGCTGAACAGCCCCAACTTTCT
>JANHGB010042112.1:0-10110 GCA_026283785.1 Coracopsis vasa
AGCTGAATCTGAGTTCCTGCATCCCAAAGGCAGGCTTTAAACCCTAAGTGAGTGGGTGAGGCATGGAGCTGTCCACTCCTGAGGAGGGGAATTTGGGGTGCAAGGATTAACCTGATTTTAAGCCCATGCATTCCAAGAGAGATTTCGATGCTGTGGATGTAAAGCAGACAGACACACCTGGAAGAGGAAACACCAGGGCAAAACAAGGGACTTGCCATCAAGGGCTGCATGAGATGGTTCCTGCTCAAGGCAGGCATTCTGCCACCCTGGGAAGCCCATAAGATGTAAGTAGCAGTTACTGAGTCTGTGTCACACTGGCTGCTGGATGTTCGGCAAGAATATTGGTTGTGTGAAGAGTATGAGCTCATGGACTGATAAAAGTCAGCTTTTATCAGACCCCATCCTGTGCACAGTGGCTCTACGTGGCATGCAGAAGGAACAGTTCTCAACTGGTGATTCTGTGTATACATCACTGAATTTCTGCTTGCATCTAAATGCGCTTTGGAAAGAATCTTACCTTTTAGTTTGAAGCATGGTTTTTTGTCATTCTGACAGGAGACTGAAGTGGTGAAACCCTACGGCTGTCACAGATTTAGGAAGGAACACCATGACTGGGCAGGCCTCGTTAAGCAGTTGTTTGCTTCTGTAAGCAACTCAGACCTCCTTGTGGTCAGTTGATGAGAGCACTGCCTGCAAAATCAGCCTTCAGTGACCAATACACACACAAATAACTCAGTTGCTGGGGGATATGTGAGTGTCTTGGGCACTCACAGGCACTAACGTGACTCCTGCTCAGAGCTCTCCAGTTCTTGTGTGCTCAGGTCTGGGTTTCCCAACAGAGGCTTGCTGCTTGCTGCCTGCACCCTGGAAGGAAGTTGTCACCTGAGGAAAACCTCTCTGAACTACAGTAAGTAGCAGTAGGGAAACATCTTACATCAGAGGCTGAAGCTGCCACATCGTTATGCTCTCTAACCGCATGAGGCAGATGTCTTTGTTTGCATGGCTGATGCCCAGGGTATCTCATATTCTCCTATATTCTCTTAGAGTCTCTTTCATTTTCTTTCTTACATTCTCTCCTCTTCTCTTATATTCTCCTACATTCTCTTATATTTAGAATCTCTTACCTTTTCTTCCTTTATATTCCCTTCCCTTCTCTTCTCTTACATTCTCTTCTCCTCTCTAACATTCTCTTCTCTTATATTCTCCTGTATCCTCTTAGAGTCTCTTCTCTTAGTCTCTTCCCTTTCCTCTTATATTCCCTTCCATTCTATTGCATTCTCTTCTCTTACGCTCTTTTCTCTTACGTTCTCTACTATTATAATCTCTTAGATTCTCTTTTGTTCTCTGATATTCGTTTCCTCTATATTCTTTTCGATTTTCTGATATTCTCTTTCCCTATATTCTCTTCTCTCAGATTCTCTTCTCTACTCTTATAATCTCTTACATTCTCTTAGATTCTCTTCCCTTGTATTCTCTTACATTCTCTTATCTTAGATTCTCTTAAAATATCTTAAAATCTCTTGGAATCTCTTAGAATCTCTTGGAATCTCTTGCAATCTCTTCTCTTGTATTCTCTGGTGGGCTTCCACCCTGCCACAGCAAGGACCCTCTTCCAGATTTGTGGAGCAGTGCCAGGACCCTGCAGATCCAACCTTCCTGTGGCTCAGATGCTGCAGACAGACAGCAGCAGGGCCTGGGGCAGCACTTGGGCTGTGCTGCGTTTCTGCTTCCTATTCAGTGTAACTACAACTGGATAGAACCTGGTGGGGAGGTGACCTGCACTGCGGGAGGCTGATTTCCATGCAGGACTGTCTTCCTTATGGCACGTGGGACAGATGGAGAGGTCGTGCACTTGCGCTTTGTCTCTGGCTGCCTGCAAACAAGAGCTCTGTGCTGACAGGGGAGACCAGAGGCTCACAACAGTCGCTGACACCGCGCAGCAGAGCTGGAGCTGCCCCGCAGGAAGCAGCTCTGGCTGCCAGCGACTGAAGGCAGCTGTTTTCAGAGAGAACACGTTATAGGAATACAGCTCCTTCAGACACTTAAAAGGCAGCTTAGCACAGAGGTTCATTACTGTACTGAGAGAGAGGAGAAACCAGCCCAACCCTGACTGAAGTCTGGCAGTCCCATCTGGAGAATATTGGCTAAACCTTCTGCTTCGTGCAGAACACCTTAGAGTCAACAGCTCAAGAAAATAGAGGCTACAGCTGAACTGAGTTCTTGAGCTTGCTACAAAAGCATACTGTTGTTTTAAGAGTCTGACTTATAAAGGTGGGGAGACAGACTGAAATGAGAGTTTCCTCATTCATCCAGGGTGTGCTATGCAATCTGGTATGTGGGCTTGCCACACGACCGAGTTAGCCTGATTTTCTGTGCTTGACTACGTTCTGGAGAAGATCCATGTGATTAATCAGAAATGGGTCAGGCATGAAGGAATCAAAGTGAGCTTTTTTAAAGGGGTTTGATTTAGTTCTCTTAAAGACCTAAAGCTGCTGTAGCTGTTACGAGAGCTACTCTTTACTTGTGTATGCAACGCACTGATTGGAACAGCATGGCAGTACGCGTGTTCCAAGTGTATTTCACTTTGACGTAATGTGAGGAAGAGAAATGTTTCATTGCTCATGTTAACCTAATTATGTAAACCAAAGGGCTTGTCCCTGATGAATGTGAGCTGTTTAAAATGTCCAAGTAATCGGTGGAGCTGTATAGTTCCCTGACTTACATTTGAAATATGGGATTACATTTAAAGGTGTTTTAAAGAAATCCTTCTATTCCAAGATGTAGCATTTTAAATCCCTGATTTATTTTGTGTCTAATGTTGTTTCATGTGTAATTTGTGGCCTGTTTTCTGAATGGAAGTTATGCACACCTCAGAACTGAAGGCTGGAGACTTGTTCTATGCCATCTTTGTAAATACATCACTTAGGGCATGTGGGGGGGTTTGGTTGTTACTGATTATACTCATACCAGTGCAACCCTTCCTGCGGACACAGTTAGATGAGTATGAAGTGCCTTGTGCTGGCATATTTTTATTCACATTGATAGGAACAAACTATACTGGTCTAAGCACTTTCACAGGAATAACTATCTTCTCAAAGGGTTTGGTCTATGGAGACAGCTTCATTGAACTAACAGCTCACTGCCACCAAAAGGGGCGGTTTTTTCCTCCTCCCATGCTCACTATTCCTCCCAATATGTTCCAGCTGCTTCTCCTCTACCTTTACTGGTCTGGTGCTGGTCTGATCCCTTCACAGGACAAATCAACATGTGAATCCAGCAGAAAAACTAAGCCGGTTTGAGAAAGGGACTCATTTTCTGCTTGATCAGCTCTCCAAAGGATCAGATGGGCATGAGGGTGGGAGAAGCAAAGGAACAGGACTCTGCAGCCAGGGTCTGGACAAGCAGAAAGTGGGACAAGTCACTTTGGAGGTGCTGAGCTGCAAGGTCAGCCCCAGCACCTTGCCAAGCCATGCACTTGGAGAGCTGTGCTGCTTTATCTTCCTCAGGGCTGGGCAGCACGGCTCCTGTGGGCAGGCAGCTCTCAGGCTTGCAGTGAATGATAAACTATCACATTGCTGTTAATTGCTTCAACTTAATGAAACCAGCTTGGGTAGCTGCACTGCCGACTTTTCTAAGCTTCTTCCTGTGTGTTCTGTGGGGTGTATTTCCCAAGCCCATACTGCAGCGGTTTAGAGGTGTGTCCGCTCAGAGAAGATTGTTTCCTAACTCTGTATGACATCCAGGAAAACACGTGCAAGTGCCATATTTACTCAGTGATTCATTTACTGCTCATATGTATGCTCACGTGCAACTCATGCTAGACTTTTCTGTGACCTGTAGTATTTGGCTTAGGGCATTTTGTGGATAATACTTTAGGCACGCTTTATATATAAACAGAGAGTTTATGTAACTACACACATTAAGCAGGTGCCTAACAAGTGCAATTCCAGGATGTAAGCAAGGCATTTTACATTATTGCTCAAAAATAACACAAATCTTCCTTGGTAATGGAAGCAGAGACAACAAAGAGTGCATCAGAAATAAGAAGACAACCTTATTATTGTCCATTGTACAATATTAATAATGTACAATAATGTAAAACTACTGTACATTAAGCCTGAAAAGCAAATCTGCTTTGTGATCAAAATCTGGAGATATGCATCTCCCCTTTTGTCAGAGTTAGGATGGGTATCTGTGCATCCAGCCAGCCCAACAACTAATGCAAATTCTCATTGGAAAGCACCTGCTCCAAGTCTCATGTCACATTTCTAGCACTTCCAACAGTTCGTGCTTAAGCGGTGATGAATCCTGTAAGAATGCCAAGGAAAACCTTTGGAATTTGACCAAGTGAACAAACTCCTTAATTCTGCAGCAAGACTCTTGATCTGATAGACCAGTGCAGTGTTGCACTGTGATATATACACCCAGGGGAAATAGAAATAAAATGTTCTTTTGTAATAATGAACATTGTCAGCCTGCACTGTGATTGTTTGTTTGGGGAGCGTTTTGTTTCTGGGTTACCTGAAGATCAGATATAACCATCTTTTGGGTTTGATCCCTTGGGAGGGAAGTCAAGAAAATATACTTGAAACAAGATCATGAGACTTGACAGGATTTATAGCTGCATAGTCTCGCTTCCTGTGCTCCAGCAGCCAGAAAAGAAGCTGTCCCAGTGGGAGCAGCTCCCCTGCTCCGATCCCTGTGCTGTGCCAGGGCTCGTGGGGGATGCCTTACCCTGCACTGCTAAGCGAATTGATGTTGTTAGTCCTTGCATCTGATGTAACCCCCTATAAATCTCCTGACCAAAGGCGATGGGCTTGTGCTGCCTGCATCTGGCACAAGAATTATTCCTTGTTTCTCTATATCTTTAAGTTGGAAGCTATCATATGTTTCAGTTTGGGTTTTTATACCAAGACAGCGCTGTCCTGATGAGACAGAGCAATGCTCCTCTCTGGTCACTGTGTTCCCTAGGGGAGGAGGGGAGCAATAAGCACAGCAGCCTGAGGCAGCTTTTCCTCTGGATGAGCCCTGGCAAGGAGCTGGCATCAGGAACACGCTGCCCCTGGGCTATGGCAGGCGTCAGGGAGGAGCAGAGGGAGCCGTGCTGACAGCGCCTGCTCTTAGCCTCCAGGCTGCTCCCTGCAAAGATGCAGAGGGCTGGGAAAGCTGGGCCACCTCTGGCAGTCCCGCTCCTTCCCACCTCCCCCGCAGGAGATACCACAGGGATGGAGGTGGAGGCAACACTGCCGCGGGAATCCCTGGGGCAATGAGAACACGGAGCTGGAGCAGATGTGTCCTGTTTATGGAGCGGATTGGATGCTGGAGAGCGACTCTTCATCAGGGACTGTAGCGATAGGACAAGGAGTGATGGGTTCAAACTGAAACAGGGGAAGTTCAGGTTAGATATAAGGAAGAAGTTCTTTACTGTGAAGGTGATGAGACACTGGAATGGGCTGCCCAGAGAAGCTGTGGCTGCTCCACCCTTGGCACTGCTCAAGGCCAGGTTGGACAGAGCCTTGGGCAACGTGATCTACTGAGAGGTGTCCCTGCCCATAGCAGGGGGTTGGGACTGGATGATCTTAAGGTCCTTTCCAAGCCAAACCATTCTATGACTCTGTGAGTGTGCTGGTGGCAGGAGGAGTTCATGGCCCCAGTAAGCTGAGCTCCAACAAACCTGTCAGATTCCCAAATATGTGTGCTGGGGAGCAAGAGTTGACTGGAGCAGGTACCATATCCTGAGAAACCCTCACCCTGGGGGGCTTTGAGTTCCAGCAGCTACATTATCTGCCTGCCAGTAAGCCAGAGGTAGGGCAAATTTGTCCTCCAAATAGCTACTGGGAATTCCCAATGACTGCGATGGTTTGCTTGTATGACTTCATATATTGTATTTGATAGTGTGGGAGACGGGAAGACAATTGCATGTCTGTCCCCCTTTGGAATGAGGACATGAAGCTCTGAAGATTCAGATGAAGAAGAAGCAGTTTCTGTTTCTCTTCTTTTTCATGCCAAGGGTGCAGGTCTTCCTCGTTGCTGCCTCCATCCCCATGAGCCACATGGGAGCAATGGACCACAGGCAAAGGCTTGTGCTGGCAGAGAAGCTGTGTTTTTATTGTTGTCATGATATGAAATAAGCTGTGTTGTGACTGGGCTGTTGCTCGTGGCTTTGGCTCAGGCAGGTAAACGTGGGCTGTCTGCAGGTGAGCAGGCTGAAACGGGGCTGGTTTACAGAGCAGAGCTTCCTCCATGTGTCCCAGGCTGGGGAAGGACTGAGTGTGCCAGAGGCAGTGCTTCCAGTAAGAAAACAAATACAAGGAGTGCAACCACCATGGCCAGTGGTGGCTTTTGGCCAGGGCCAGATTCCCAGCTCTGGCAAGGTGTGGGATCCCAGGGCATGGAGTGAAACACCTACATTGCAGGCGAGCTCAAACCATCCCCCTATAAAGCACTATTTTATCAGCTCATCCTTTCCTCTGCTGCCAAGCCTTATGAAGTTGCACCTAAACTGGGGGGTCTGGGTAGCACATCCAGCAGCATCTTTGATGTAACAAGGTGTCAGTGGCATTGGGAATAGTAATGGCAAGATGGTGCTTCCTTCAAAACCGATGTCGACAGGCCAAACAGGACAAGGGTGGCCATGTCCCTTTACAGTGTGGCAATTGGTTTATACTAAAGGTGAACCCTAGGCTACTTCAGACTGCTGGAACCAGACAGAGCAGGCAAGGGAATGTAGGGCTGCCACATGCACTGAGCTGACTTAGGGCTGACTTATCTGCTGTGCTTTTACACTGCTGGAGTAAAGGGCTGCTGAGCTGTCTGTCCGAGGCATTTTGTCGCATAAATTTTATGGACTGTGGTAAATAAGTGTTGATATTTTGCTGAATTAAAGTGGAATTTAAGTGTCTTTTGCCAGCGGGGTCATGTGGAGCCTGCCTGCAGCTCTATTTGTTTAGTAACATATTTTGGCAAAGCATCCTGTTTCTTTGCTGTAAGCAGAGAGAAGAGAGTACTTAAAAAGGCACAGAACTTCAGTGCGAGGTTACCCTTAGGAACAAGTGGTTGGCTACAGCTAGAACCTAAATGAGACTCTTACAAGTCCAGAACAGGGCAAAGCATTCCCCCTTGCAAAGAGTAACTTCAGGAAGCTGATGTGCCAGGATCAAATGTAGGCAGGATCAGTGCTGGTGGGATCTGCAACCTCATTTACTGCTGTTTGTCCCTCTCCTGATGCTCTGCAGTGCAGGGTGGTGCTTCAGGCCTCCTAGGGCATCCCCCATTAAACCATCTCTCATTGTATAAGAGATGTTTCCAATTTTAGGAGCCTTTGGAGTGATTCCATAGATGCTGTGCTGCTACTGGTCCTGCAGCTCTCCTGCTGGGTTTTGATCCCATCTGTACATGTGCCTTGGATGCTTTGGTTGCCTTCCAACCGCCGGGACTGATTCCCTGGGGTTTAATAACATGGTATCCCCCAGCACTTTGTTTTCAGGTCTGTGATGCATTACTTGCCATGGGTGCACAGATAACTCAATAGATGCCAGATTTATTACGCCCTGTGTCTCTCTGCCATCTCCATCCCCACCTTTGACATGGGGAGGCATTTAAAGGAGTTTATCAAGCTGGTGTACAACACTCCGAGATCCTCAGGTGAAGCCCACTGCTGGAATAGCCTGTTCTAGCTCTGTGTCTCAGCAGAGGTCCCTGAAAATCCCTCTCTCAACTCCATGTGCAGTAATGCAGGCAGCAGTACTGGTAAGGGGGTCTTTCCACTTCCTACATGTGACAGATCCTGATCTGATCCAAGTGGTAGTTCCATATACACCAGATAGTAACTAACCTGACACGCTGTGGTAGGAAATGTAGTTCCACCCCTGGCGCAAAGATAACCTCAACTCCTTCTCTGCTTTTTATACATTAACAGCAGCACAGATGTGTTCACACTGTGGTGGCCTGTCTCAGTGATGGGAGACAGGCTCCCCTGGCTCCCTAGGCTGAGCAGGGCACTGAGTGGGTTCCAAGGCAGCAGATGTGTGGTTTCTGGTTGTCCCTGGCTATGGGGAGCACCACAATCCCAGTGCCAGGGTGTGCACTGGGGAGGGCTACAGGGACCCATGGTAAACACCAGTGATGACAGCCAGGGTGGAAGAGGAAGGGGGGTTTCCTGCTATTCTCTCTTTCTGCTCTTTGTTCAGAGTTAAAATCCAACAGGTACCCAGGGGAAGCTCTTATCCTTGCCATCGTTCCTCTTAAATCCTTCTCTTTCTCCCCTCCATTTGGATTGAAAGAGGTTTTTATTCCCTTGCCTGTTCCCCGAAGCTTCTCCCTTTCCTCATCCCCCTGTCATTGAGGGGAAAAAAGGATAATTCCCCAAGCCACAAACAGCAGCAATGAACTACATAAATAACCCAAATGTACAAGAAAAGTTGGGCCTTCCTCTCTCCAGCTTTATTTCTGGTTCCTTCAATGGCCACTGTTTTCTGCCATCCACCTCTGGGCTCGGATGCATCCATTAGCACATCTGGAGGGGTTAGGGTCAGGGCTAGGGCTAGGGTTATGGTGCCAAGGGTACCAGGGGCACCCTCTCCTTGCTGCCTCCCCCACTGGTCAAGCTGCTTCCCATAGGAAATGGGGAAAGGGAGATTATTGCTGCTTTTATAAGGCAAAGACCAGGGAAGCCTCATGCAAGCAGAGTACCTGAGCAGGAGCACAAAGGAAAGCCTCATGCGAGCAGAGTACATGAGAAATACACGAGCAGTAACCCAAATGCTCAGCAAATCAGAGCACCCAAAAATGATGCCATAAAAGCAGCCCAATATCACATCACCTTAACGGGTGTGCTGAATCCACAGGCTGATAAAAGTGAGCAGCTCTCAGATCACACGATGAAGCGCTGTATTTCCCTGGTGCTTTTTCCTGCTTTCGGCTTCTTTTTCCTGCAAAACCAGTACTTTAGGCAGGATTATCATGGCTCATCCAGTGAATGCCTCACTCTGATTTGCTTCCTGCAGCTCTTCTGTGTTTGGGTCCTCTGTTAATAAACAGTTGCTTCCTTTTAGCTCCCTGACGGACTATGAGAGAGCCTTGCAGGCAAAGGGGATTGACAGCATCATCTTCCCTCCACCACTGAGCTGGAAAGAAAAGCCTCCTGCAAAGCCTATGGTACACAGTGCTTGTAGAAAACTCAGCTTGGATGAGGCTGGGGATAGCACAGGGGTGAGACGATGCACAGGGGGACCAGGCACACAGGTGGCAGGCGAAGCCGAAGGAGGGTCTTGGCCAAGGAGACCAAGGGATGCTGGGGGCATCTCATGCAAGCATCTCTCTTGGTGCACAGACAGGAAGACATCTCTGTCAGTTGCCAGAGTCACACAGAAGGAAGAAGGGGGATTTAAACAGCAAACTACAAATCAGGACCAAAGGGTTGTGGCTTCCTCCTCCTTTATTACTCAGGAAGAGCATCGGAACTGAAAGGCAGCTTGGTTTTATTTGTGAAACAAATTGCAAGTTACCAGAGGGCTCCAAGAGTCTGATCTATTTATAACACAGCCAGTGGGAGGTTTCATTTGCTTGTTTTCCTAACACTTAATAAAATATCTGCCAAACTGAAGTAATAAAACCACTTATGTCAAAAAATGCGTGTTTTCACTTCTTCAGCAAGACGTAAACTGCAGGCTCTGCTCACCCTGGCGACCAGCAAGGGAGAGTTGAAAACATGCAAACAAAACCTCTGTGAATAAAACTTTTGTGCCTTATTTCCTATCATTAAGCCACAGCCAAGGGTACCCGAGAGGTCCAGCCACACTGGTGGCCTGGCAGTGCAAGGCAGAAAGGGCAGGGGCTTGGTTTGCAGCAGCAGGTCAGCAGCAGGGCGGCTGCCACCACTTAATTGTCCTTCATCACCTCTGGGTTGCACAAAGGGACCTGTGGCCATCAGAGCACCTGCAGCAGTGCACTCCTTAGGGAAAACCACCTGGGATAACGACACGCATTTATTTATGTGCACATTTATGTGTATTTACATGCACATTCTGTGATTTACAATCATAGAATGGTTTGGGTTGGAAAGGACCTCAAGGTCATCCAGTTCCAGCCCCCTGCCATAGGCAGGGACAC
>JANHGB010042112.1:10144-25372 GCA_026283785.1 Coracopsis vasa
AGGACCCCAAGGTCATCTAGTTCCAGCCCCCTGCCCTAGGCAGGGACACCACACACTAAACCATGTCACCCAAGAGTCCATCCAACCTGGCCTTGAAATATATATTGAAAATGTATATTGAAATGTAATATTTGAAATCTAAGCAGGACTTAAAGCCTTAGAAACAAGGAAGAGGATGAGAAGGATTTGAAGAGCTATATGCTTCTACCATGCACATGAGTTGTGCACACATTTTCTTTCTCATATACTCCACAATAAGGCTTATAAGGAACAAGGGATTTTGCACTAAAGGTGTTGGGGGCCATGGTGTTGCTTACTGTGCACTAGGGCAAGCTACAGGACCAGCTGTGTTGGTGCAGGTTCAATCAGAAAGCCAAAGGGGCAGGTGTAGGGCATTGGCTTCAGATCAGTGCTGTGCTCAAATGGCTTCACTGCAGCTGGGCATCAAGCTCTCTGTCCTGCAGGGCATGGTGCAGTCCATGCACATGGTCCCTTAGTGTCTGGTGAGTGTTTCTGTGGAGGTAGTTGTGCTTTCAGCGTGAGCTTTAGGCCTCCATCCTCTTCTGGATCTCATGTCCCTGTTGCTGGGCACACTCTTCCCCCATCTGCGGATCCCACCTCCCATTCACAGGCTCTTTCCTATAGCCTTTCATTGCTTTCTGCAGCCCCTGAGTCCCTGCCGCTGGCCGCATTGGGTATAAGGGCTTTGACTTTGGTTTCCTATAGGGAGCATGAGCAGAAAATGGAGGGAACAGGTATAAGCTTGTGGTGTTGTTGATGGAGAAAGTTAATGTTTCCTGGCCACAGCGTGCTTGTGTTTGTGTGTGCTGCAGTGCTGAGAGGTACTAATGAATGAAGGTGCATGTAACTGAGATTGAGCAGCCTCGGAGATGGGCACAGCATCTGACTGGAGGTGAAGAGAAACTCTGTGTGTGTGTGTGCATTCTTTGTTGTTTGTGTGTGTGCTCCCTTAGGATGACCTTTGCTGCTGGTCTTCCTTGAACCATTGGTCCCCATGTTATCCAATGCTTTCCTTCTCAATGTCTTCCTTGGGCTGCACAACACTGGGAAGCTCAGAGAAATGCTGATGCCCTGAGGGCAGGGGGTTTCAAGCCCCCAGTGTAAGTAGCTGATGATCAAATCCTGGTGAGTTGTTGGTCCGTGTTCTGGCTTCTCTCATCCACCTGATGTTTACCCACACACTCTGTTGGTGTTGCAGTGGCTGAAAGAGGCATCTGGCCTGTGTCAGCTTTTATCTGCCTTTTTAGTTCCTACTGTGTCTCATTACATTTGCTCACTAATTGGATTCAGATCTGAAAGGAAATATATGAGAAATTAACTGGCAAGACATCAGCAGCTGCAGGAACTCTGTGGAAGAAGAAATCCATTTACTAATGGAGTTAGTGGCAATGCAAAACCTAGACATGACTGCGAATTACTTGGGCACATGTAAGTCTGGAAACAGAGAGAGGATCCAAGGAAATGGATATCTGACTGTTGAGTGGCATTTTCCTTTCTCGTCTTGAGGCTCTAGGTAGGCTCAGAACAGGAAGACACAGTGGTTGCAACAGTAATGCAATGGCAAAGCATGTCAGACTCACTCATGGTGGTTCAGGAGCTGCCAGTAGGACCCATGCATGGTGCCAGCAGTGTCCCTAATCCCTGGGAGCACCCGAGGCTGTATCCCGGGTGCCTGTGCTCCATCTGCCTGTGCTGTGGAGCAGGGATGCAGCTGAGAGAAGCCACGTCGCTGCTCCTCCTGGAAGATCTGTGATGCAGCTCTGATGCCTCCCACATGCAGATGTAAGAGTCCACATCTGGTTTTTAAGGCTAGACATCCCTTTCCTAACTGCTTAGGGCAGTTCCTAAGAGCACTATGCTTACACAGGCCTATGGTGCTGTCAGCCAGGGATGGACTGGAGGCATCCCACAGAGGGATGCCAGGCACAGCCTAAGTGACAGCAGCCAGCACACAGAAAGCATGTATCTTTATCAAGTGGCATGTGGCTGTATCTGGTTGCTCGAGGTTCCAGCTGCTGTGCTGCAGCTCTGCACATAGTGAAGAGTGTTTCAGCAGGGAGAAATGCTGCTCTCTTCTGATGAGGTTTGTGCTTGGCCAAAGTGATAACAACAGGTACCTGCAGGCTATCAGGACATGGTTACACTGCCCAGAACCACCCTTCCAAGTGCTGGCATCGTGGGGTAAAGAGACTCCTTGAATGTGGCTGAAAAGCAGCCCTGGATGAGCAGTTCTCCGAGCAGCCCTGCTGTAAGAGCAGTCCTGCACATTGTTCTCTTTATCTTGATGATTATAAAAGCAACAGCCAAGTTTTCCTCGGTGTACTGCCTTTGGTTATATCCTTAGAAGAAAAAGGATGGAGTGGTGCTGTGCTCTGGAGATAAAGGGATGTCCTTGGCTGCAGAATGAAATCTATTCTGTGCTCTTTCTGGCCCCTTCTCCAGGGCAATCGTCCAGCTCAGATATTGAGGCTCAGTGTGATGGGCTCCAGTGCTATGTATGATAGGCCAGGAGAGCAGGCAGCGAGGGCTGGGCATAGGGAAACCTTCCTGAGCAGCTCTCCCTGGCTGGAAGAGGAGTCCTCATGTGGCAGCTATCATGGCATGAGGATTACAGCTCCTGGAAATCCACAGCCCACAGGGCGCACCCATGGTGTATGTGTGGCTCAGAACAGTTCCCTCCCCTCCCTATGGATTCATGGCAAGTTCACTGGGGCAATGGCAAGTGCAGAGGCAGCCAGGGACTGCATTATTGACCCAAGTGTCCCAGATAATCCCAGACCATGCCAGCTTCTTACACGAGGAACTGGAATACAGGAAGCTGTAGAGGTTTTTAGACAATCCTCAGCCTTCCCTCCACCCTGTGTGCTGGATTTGCTCATGGTACAGCAAAGGGTGGCCAGGATTCCCCTTGCCTTGCCAGGCAATGTAGCATCAGGGTTGGCTCGGGGCCTGCTCAGGGACAAGGTGTAATTCCAGAGCAACAGGCTGGTTTTGGGATCTGGGAAAGACCCTTTGGAATGAGAAAGTTGTGGGACGTCATGGGCTTTGGGCATCCAGTGGGGAAGCAAAGATGGTCAGGAATGAGCTGGACTCCTGCAGGCAGGAGTGAAATAGATGGGAGCCGGATCAAGTGATTGGAGTTGCTGTGTTTATGGGTTTGTTTTGCTCTATGAATGGCAAATATGGGTTTGGATTTTTCCCTTTGCCCTGTTGCTGTTGGACACTGGGAATGACTTTCTTCAGGTCTGTTGAGATGCTCGGCTGTAAGGAGAGCAAGCACAGAAAAGTCCCCCTGATGGAGTTTTCTGGGACACTACAAGGGAAAAAGAGGCTAATGGGAATTGTCTGTAAATGGCAGGGAATGAGGTCTAGTGGACAGTTCTTTTTCGGTGCATTACTGCAAGCCTTTATTAGAAAAAGCATATGGAACAGGGGTAGTTAGGACGGCAGCAGAGTGCAGTTACCTACATCTATAAAGAAGGATCAGATGTCTTTAATGTGATTAAAGAACAGAGAGGTCAGACCTGGTTTACAGTGACTTTGGACTATGCAAAGAGAGATTTGGACTCCAGACATCAGTAAGGAGATACAGGTAATGCAGCAGGAGCGAAAGAAAGATGTCCAGGAATCTTTAAAGAGTAGAAAAAGGAATTTAAGACAGACTCCTTGGAATGTAACATGGAAAATGGGTGAGTAGGAAAAGGGAGCAGCAATGTAAATATTATCAAGCATCCAGTTCTTTAAAAGTGGTGGTTCAGGTGTGTGATGAGCAGCTATTTTCTCTGAAAAGCAGGGAAAGTACTAAATCAAAGGAAAAGGAGGATGTATGTACATATGTATGCACTTTGAAAGCCTCCTGCTGAATTATAAATACCTTTGAGTCATAAAGCCCAGAGCCTGTCAGTGGTTCCTATCGAAGTCTGAACACGCATTTTCACTTGTTCACAGCGCAGCCTGTGTGTGCCATCACATTAAAACCAGAGAGGAGGAGGAAAGACACAGAAACATCCTGTAGGTAAAACCAACACAGCACAAACCTGACAGCCTGAGGAATTATTAAAGGGGATCTCAGCATGGGTAGGCCTGTAGAGCAGACTCCTCAAGGGACTGGCTTTTATTACACGGCACTCAGTAGATGAATTGCGAGAGGTGAGGTTCTTCCTGCCTTTGGAAATGTTGAAGATGTGAAGTCTTATCTACAACAGGGTAGATGTAAGCGTGCAGCAGCTGCCCCAGTGCAGTATAGGTGCTGTGATGGGGCACTGGTGCTGTGCTGGCAGAAGGCAACCCTATGGACATTGCTGCTGGCAATGCTTGGGGTGGGGGCACCTGACCCTGAGGAACAGCGTGTTAGGGGACTAGCAAAGCACCCAGAAGCTGTGTGTTTGGGGTGGGTGGTGAGGAAGTGATGACTCTGGGTGCACCATCAACCTTGACACAAGCAGCAGGAGGGAGGGTGTAAAGAATCAGTCTGTTACATGGAATGTGTGTGAATGGGTGAGATCTGCTGGGTGGCTTTTCCATCCACACACAGAACTCGTCAGCAACTGCTCTTTAGGGACCCAGGAGGGATGTCAGGGTTGCTTTGCTGCCATGGTGGAGGATGCAGGATGGGAAGCGGTCTCACCCATCCACAAAGCCTCTGCTTATGGTCACAGTGATTCCCAATGTCCTGGCCCAGCCCCAGGAAGGTGCTCTCCTCCCTGACTGGGGTGGTGGGACACATCCTGCTTGCTGGGTCCTGCCCTGCCAGCCCGGGAAGCTCCCATGGCTCCATGACCTGGAGGGCCAGGACACTGAGATGCTCTCCTGAACTGCAGGTAGCAAGGAAAAGCTTCTGGCAGGAACTGTGTGGCTGAACCTTGGGTTGTGGCTGTTGTCTGTAATGCAGGGAGGAAAACCATGACAGGAGCTGAGATAGGGTTCATGGAGCAGGAGGGATGTACTGAGTCTGCAGCCTGAGGAGCACAGAGGAAGGAAGAAGGGGTGAAGGTGGAGGAGGAAGCAGCTCTGACCAAAACAGTGACCTGGGTTCTCAGATCCCTGAATTGCAGGAAGACTTGGAGTGTGACTGAGCAGCCAGTAGAGAACAGTAGGAATTCTAATGTGAGCCCGATGGGGAAACTGGAAGCGTTTCACCAGCAGCAAAGCTTTCTGGAAGGAGAAAAAGGATGGCATTGCCTGAGAAAACAACTTTGCTCTTGCCCAGCTTGACCTCAGAGGCCTTCCAAAGTACTGAGAGGAATCTGATTGAATCAGAGCCAGCAGAAAGTGTCTCAGCTGGATAATGTACAGGAGCAGGTCCAGAGGGCAAACCTCAACATGTGGCCAAGGCAGGCAGAGACAGTTATACTGCCCTGGAAGTGCAAGGGACAAAGCAGTTGTCCCCTAACTCTGTGGATGCTCCTTCTATGTTACTAAGGCTGCTCAGGTTCCGTAAATGGGAGCTGTGTCATTCAGTAATTACACGTCGTTATTACATACAGTCATATCATATAGGCATCTTTTATTACATACAATTATATCATATGGGCGTCTTCTATTGTTTTTCATTGCTGCTAAGACGAAACTGGTGTGAGGTGAAACCGTTGATACAGAGAGATGTATGGCTTTCCAGCAGCAGCGCTTGGAAATCAGATTAGAGCTCTACAAAGGAAAAACCCACTTGCTCTGGAGAGTGTGTGTGTTGATGTTGGTGATGCCCAGGAAGGCCTGGAGACAAAGCATCTGAATGACTGGAAGGTCCACAGGAGGCTCATGCTGCAGCACTCCTTCAGAGCTCTACAGTTTACTGGTGCAAACCCTCATGTGGATGCGCTTGCATCAGCTGCAGAGATTCCCATCTATTTGGCTTGTCTTCATGGATGTAAGGAGCAAGTTAAACCCAATTAATGTTACCTGGATTCAACACACATCAGGCTCAGAGTTAGCTGGCTTAAAGCAGTACCTTGAGGCCAGATTTCTTGTGTCTGCTGCTAGCAGATTGTGCTGCTCAGAGCAAAGGCCTTTGATGAAGCCGTGCTGCCATCGGCCCCTTGCATGGGCAGGGGAGCTGACAAGCTGATGGGAATCTGGAGGGATGTGGCGCTTGTTTCCCCAGGCTGGGTGCTGGGGAAAGTGAAGGGGTTCTTGGTTATGTGTGTCCAGCGGAGGCTGCTTGTGCTGCTCCCTTTACAGAGAGCACTCGGTGATACTGATGCTGGGTCCTTGTACAACCCCAAGGAAGACATCCAGAAGCACAGGATGTACTGTCACGGATGGACAGAAGACATAGCTGAGGTGGGTGGCAGTCCAGGCACAGCAATGCCCTTGGGGAGACCAGGTCAGCAGCACAGAGTGCTGTTAATAAAACACCATGGTAAAAAGGTGGTAGGTAGGTAGCGCTGCATCCCCAAATGCTCCTACTAAGCAGGTGAATGCTGCCTCTTGGATCCTTCACAAAGCGCCAGAGCAGGTAATGCTGTTGAGTCACAGCAAACCTACCTTTGATAGCACCCAGCTTTCACCTGGAGCTTGGGAAGGCATCCGTATGGAGAGATGCTATAGAGAGAGAAGACGGGATCCAGGAGCTGTAGCTCACTGGGAGAGCACCGCAGCCCCAGCAGTGGCTGGTGTCGCAGTGTCACCTGCTGTCGGGGACCGGCAGTGCCACCGCTCTGCTCGGCGCCTCCTTTGTAACCCTTTGCATCGACCAGGACCGGTTTGGTTCGCTCCCCCCTGCAGATGCCGTAGGTTTCAGGCTGGGTTGCCAACCGAATTCCTTGGTTTCAGTGTGAGTTTTGCCTGCCTGAGGATCTGAGCAATTAATTGAAGGGTCAGATGGATGCAGAAACACATTCTTCACACACGCACTTGGTGGATGGCAGCAGACCATCGGGATGCTTTGCATGGAGCCTTGACCCACATCAGAGAACAATTGTAGTTTGAGAAAAGTTTGTTCCAAAGCATCTTTAAAGTATCTCTGCAGTGATAATCAAAGTAAGCATTTCTCCTTTGCAGTTTTTACTTCCACAACATAAAAAGGACATGGAGCTGTTGGAGCAAGCACAGAGGAGGCCGTGATGATGATCAGGGTCTGGAGCACCTCCCGTATGAAGACAGGCTGAGAAAGTTGGGGCTGTTCAGCCTGGAGAAGAGAAGCCTGCGTGGAGACCTCATAGCAGCCTTCCAGTATCTGAAGGTGGCTACAAGGATGCTAAAGAGGGACTCTTCATCAGGAACTGTAACAACAGGACAAGTGGTAATGGGTTCAAACTTACACAGGGGAAGTTTAGATCGGATATAAGGAGGAAGTTCTTTACTGTAACGGTGGTGAGGCACTGGAATGGGTTGCCCAAAGAAGTGGTAAATGCTTCATCCCTGGCACTGTTCAAGCCCAGGTTGGATGGGGCTTGAAGCAACTCAGTCTAGTGTGAGGCATCCCTGCCCATGGCAGGAGGTTGGAACTGGATGATCTTGAGGGTCTTTCCAACCCAAACCATTCCGTGATTCTGTTTATTCCAGTTCTGCTGGTAGAGTGGCCTTATGAAACAAGACAGCTTGCTTAGGGCTAGGATAAAGTAGTGGTTTTATAACAACTATTGGAAGATACCAGTCAAAGGCTGCAGTTATCTCTGACCTTTTTCAGAGCAAAACAGAAAGGCTCTTGCTGGTTCTCTTTGCTCTTCCAGCAAAGTTATCTATAACCCAGTCCTGAGCCTGCTTAGTTCAGGCTGCTCCCTGTAACAGTGGCCAGTCCCAACCATTGTATTGCCATGTGGCCACAACTGGGGTGTTAAACTTTGTTTTGTCTTCCTTTGCAGGGCTGTTAAAACCAGAAGATGGTGTCAGGTGAGCAGGACAAAGCTGGGAATTGGACATGTGGCACACAACGAGCAAAGCAGTAGGGCACTTGCTTATCCCTGTGCCCTGGAAACACCACTAGCACAGGTAATGGATGAGGAGGGGATGCCTGGGAGCCTAGGATGTGCTGAAGGTGCCAGGCTGGATGAGCTCACTGCCTCCTGGGTGCTGTGAGGGAAGGTGGGATGCTGGGTAGGGAAAGAACATATTAGTGGGCGTCTTCCAAAGACCAAGCTCATTTTCTTTAAGGATCTGGTCTCCCTTTTCTAAGGCATATGGAAATTGACTGCATTGTGTCCTGCAGCCATGTGGATGTTGGTTTTGTTGATGTAACTAAGGATTTAATAGTGTGTAGCTCCCTGTAATGTGATCTGATAGGACATCTTCAATTGGCCAACGTGGACAAGTTTCTTTGATTGCTTTGTGCCTAGTGCAATTGGAAACATATTCCTAACACAATGATGGGAAGAAAGGGAGGCCTACATTTCCCTTTGATGTTCCCCATGTGATCTATCTGGATTGTGTACCCATGCGGGTTTCTGTGATTCTTTTGCATACAGCTACCCACTGAGTGAAGTAAGAGTCTCTTGCTTTCTCGACACAAAAGGAGCTATTCTCTCAGAGCACCAGGTTTCACAGGTTAGTAACAAAAGTATTGTTGCGTTTTTAAAGGTAGAGCTTCTGCAAGTGCGGTTCATAAACAACATTGTCGAGGTCTGTTCCACTTCCACTGAGGCTATGAAAGTCTTGCTATTGACTTATATCTTGCTGTTGACAATATCCTACTTCACCTCTCATTGCTACCCCAGCAATGAAGAGATCTCTTATGATCCTATGTCACACCTGCAAGCCCTTCTGGCTGTGGAACCCTGCCCTTTGTGAAGCTGTGCCAGGCACTGCTGTATCAAAAAGGTGCAATAAAATGCTGCATCTTACCTTAAAATTCCTGAAGACAGAAAGCTAATTCATAAGCTTTGGTCTGCAGGTGTCAACACACAGACTTGCCTGTGTAGATGGGAATGCTCAGTCCTCTCCATTGGCTGCATTCAGGGATTTCCAAGTCCTGCGTCAGCATTTTTCCAAGCCTGCACACACTTGAATGGAAACAGGAAGAGAACATCCATCAAACTCAGATGAAGGGACTGGGGAAAATATCTTGGAAGAGCAAAGAGGAGATCCAGAAAATGTGCCTGATCCATTCCGGCTTTTCCATGCATTACCAACCACGCTATCTTGGAGTAGTCCTAAAACTGCATCAAGCAAAGACACATCTGTTGTGTCCAAACCAGGTGATACCTGGTGGGTTGGCATCCCGGAAGTCCACACACTGCACTTCAGCAGCACAGTTTGGATTTGAGACAGACTATAATCCAGCCACAGGCCAGCTCCTGAGAACACAAAGAGCTTCTCTATGGGTAGTTGCTTGTAGCTCTTTTCCAAATGATCCAGCTCTGGGAAAGGAAAATGTAAGGGTCTCACACCAATGTGAGCTTAGGAATTTGGGGGTTTTGCTGTACTTAATGGCTCTGCTAATTGAGTTGAATGGAAAGACTGTCATCCCTCTTCTTCTACTCCTCTTGTTCTCTCCAGGCCCAAAAGGAGGAGGTGAGGGCACAGCCCACCTCCTGCATAAAGGCAAGTGAAAAGGGGAGGAGACCACTCTCCTGCTCATGTCTCACATGGCCATGGCACCAGCAGTGCGAAGCTCACCATGTCTTTCCCCCTCCACAAACCCAGCAAATAAGCCAGTATTTCTGAGTCACTTTCTGCTCATTCAGATTTAGGAGCTCCACACAATAGATAACACAAAAAGGGTGAAACGGGGTTGAATTTGAGGGTTCTTCAGTTTCCCCCACTCTCAGGTTGCTCAAGTTGGGACTTCCTCCCAGATCATTATATGCTTAGCCAGGCAGAGCAGAGATCAGCTCTTCCTTCCTGTTCAGGCAGCCCTGGGCAAGCTGGTTGTACTTTGTTTGGAAGAATAAACAGCAGCCAACATCATGGGCAGCTCGTTCCTACCATCATCACCCATCTCCATCTGTCAACTGCTTTTGCTGCCTCTTATGTGTTGGCAAAGACACTCATGCCAAAGGTCCTTTGGGAGATGCAGAGACAATGGAAGGAAACATTTGCCTGATGTCTGATGTTACCGCAAAGTGCTGGCCAGTGCACATAGAAATATCGGACTTAGGATGGAAAATGGCAGGGATTAGACCTGTGCTTTTAAGGACCTATCTGCTCCTTTGGTGCATGCTCCAGTTCTGTTTGGAATCAGCCTTTCTGATCAAATTCCCACCCCTAAAGCTGAAGGGGTTTTGGGCTCAGGTAGGGCAGGATACCAGTCACTGGTGCAATATATGTGAAGGTTACATCTCTGAAAAGTATTGTGATGGACCACTGTTAGCACAGGAAGCCTACAGAATGTTCCATGATCAGTGGGTGTAAATGGGAAAAGTCAGCCTGTTTTCAGTGAATTTACTGTAGATTTAGTAATTGTTGTTTTATATGTATTCAGGATTACCAGTCAGTCATCCAAGCAAAGGGGTTTGCAATGGAATCAGCTGCAGATGAGGAGGACAAGGTATGAAAGGACCAGCCAGAGCTTACATCCCAGCAGCTACAAGCACAGGTTTACAAGCGTTAGAAGTGTGGGTACATGTCTCTCACCCTCTGTTGCACTGACTTGAATTTGTTTTGCAGAGGAGCGCACACAGGATAAGTCTGTGTGGCTGTTTTTGAAGAGAAAAGACAAAAGAACTAGTTGATAGCACGATAACAAAGGCACAAACATGCTAGAATGGGAGTGCAAGGACAGATTAAAGATGGGCTCAACAACAGGTGCTCAGATGTGAAGAAGAAATTCTGCAGTAAGCACAGCTGAGACAAGCTGTTCTACACAGGAGAGCTGACAGTGAAAAAGGCAGCACAGAAAGAGGTATTTTTCCAGAGGTTTGGAACTAAAAGGGAAACATGATATAGGGAAAACCAGGACTATAGTGCTGCCAGCCTCTTCCAGGCCATTACCATCACATTTGTTATTTCGAAAATAGACAGATACCAGTTGTATCCAGGGTGCTGTTCAGACAGTGAGGATACAGAGCTGGAAACTTGGAGTTCACGTACTGTAAGAGTGGTGAGGCACTGGAATGGGCTGCCCAAGGAAGTTGTGAATGCTCCATCCCTGGCAGTGTTCAAGTCCAGGTTGGACAGAGCCTTGGGTGGCATGGTTTAGTGTGAGGTGTCCCTGCCCATGGCAGGGGGGATGGAACTGGATGATCTTAAGGTCCTTTTCAACCTTAACTATTCTATGATTCTATGGATAACAGGACAATGCAGTGTACAAAAAGCACCTAAAAGAACACTGCAAACAGGCTTAAGAAAGACTTGGTAATGTGCTGATCTCAGGTCCAGAGGTGCCACTATGAAATAATGAAGTGCTGTCTCACTTCTGCTGATTTGAGAGCACACATGCAAACTACTCCAGGCTGTATTAACAAGCACATGTGGACCTGAGACTCCAGCAATGCATAACACATGTCAAGCTAGCAGCCAAATGGGCTCAAGGATGGCAGGGCTGGGGGAAGAATCCAGGGCACATTCAGCTGTGAGACCTTCTTGTTGTAAAACAAGATGAGCAAAATGGGGAAGCACAAGCAAACTGTTAGCGTTTTGCTGAGTTCTCAGATCCAAGCCTGCTAAATTAGTGTTTTAAGTAAAATAGCAAGATTTTATAATATGTTTCCAACTAGTCATTTGTCAGCTTTCCACAGATGGTCTGAAGTATGTATGAAAATAGAACACAAGTAGAAAATTCCTTGTCTAACTTGGAGCATCCTTATGTGCTCTCTCACATGCACACCTTCTGCACGTCCCGCAGCAAATCTAAATGTAATGATTTCTTCACCAGGGGTGGTGACACAAGGCTGGAGAAGTGGAAGAAGAAGAAGAAACCAAGCAAGAAAGAGTGGTGTTCCCAGTAAGAAAATGGAGTGTGGAAATGCAAGGGACTTGCAAGGAAGAGCGAGGGATCAGTGAAGGTGGTGGTAGCAGCACTCAGCATATCTAGGAAGGGGTAGAGGTTGGCTGAGGATGGGGAGGCAGCCATTGGGAGTGAGGACCAGCACAGCTATAGATGGTAGCTGAAGCCCTCTAGGCAGATGAGATGGTCTCCAGAAGGAGACCCAGGAGACATCTGTGCCCTTCACATGGGAGAAAGGAGAGGGCATGGGTGCTGGAGAATCCCAGGTTCACTGGGCAGGGCACAAAGAAGTGTGCCTGGGGTGGGGATGGAGGGAAGACACTGGGGTCCTGATCCAGAGGGCTATGTGGAAAGGGAGAAGGTGGCAGAGAGGAAAAGCGACTCTTAGAGAAGGAATAGGACTTCAAAGTCAATTGCAGTCAATGGCATCAAAATTGGCAAGACAGCCAGGGGAATGGGGATGGGAGGAGTGAGAGGCTGTGAAACCTGATGGCATGAGCACTGGAGTAAAAGTGTAGTGCTAGGGTGAAGGTGGAGTTGGCTGTGGTGCTGGCTGAAATTTCCCATTCAGAAGACAAGGAAGAAGAAAGGTGGGTGTAGGAGGGATTTGGGGAAATGAGATATTATAATGTGCTTACCTTGGAAGGCTTGATGAAGGACCCTGGAGGAAAGTGAGGATTCCAAGGGATAAAAGGTAGAGTAAGGCTAGAGGTACAAGCTATTAGGAAGTGAGAGAAGATTCTGTTTCTGGGGTATTGGGTAGACAAGAGCAGAGAATGAGAAATGCTGTTGACTGTATAAGAACCAGAGAGAGTGCAGGAGAGAAGCAAGCCTGGCTCAGACCTCAGAGAAGCTGGCACAGGGGTAGAAGAAAGAGGAGGACTGTGTGAAGGACTAGCCTGATGTAGTGGCCAGTGGGTCTAAGGGGAAAGAAACTGGAGGAGAAGGACTGAGAGAGAGGGTGGAGCAAGAGGCACAGGTAAGGGCACAGGTAAGAGAACAGAAGATGTGAGTAGCAGGGAGGTGAAGTGGAAAGAAAGGGTTCAGTAGTGCAAACAAGGCTTTGTGTGGCTGAGAAGTGCAAAAGAAAAGGGGATGGGAGTCAGAGAGCAGAGCTAGCGTGAAGGTAGAAAAGGATGTTGACATGGAAATGTTCCAAGGTGGGAGTGAGGGGAGAGACAAATGAATAGGCTAATTATAACTAATGCAGTAATTAGCTGCTACAGCAGTAATGTGATTGTCACCCAAACTGAGAGGATGAGGCAGGGAGCTGGTGACTGAGGAGGCGCAAGCAGAGATGGGTGAGCACGCTGGGTACAGCAGATGCTGGGGCTGCAGTTCCTATGGCAACATGTGCAGGCGAGTGTGAGCAACAAGTGTGCAAATGTGGTGGTGTGAGCAGGGCACAACTTGGCATGTTCCCATGTCATGCCCCTCCAGGTGGGAGCAGAGCTGGGCGCCATCCCTGGGTACCAGGATGCTGTCACTGTGCAAAGCAGCACAAGATGCAGGCATGTTTTGAGGCCAGGCCCCCTTACTGCTGAGAAATGGATTTCTTGTGCTCTTTCTCCTCAATCCTGGCATCCAGAAGCCCAGTACAGTGAGAGCTGCTGAGCATCTTGTCAACAGTGTGTGTGTGCTGTATGGTGAGGAGGCAGCTCTGCAGCTCAATAACCCTGGAAAGGGCAAGGGGACAGCAAGCATCCATTCCTCCGGCAGGTCTCTCATGCCTATGCACCATCTCCAGCGCCCTGCTGCAGTGGTACATACCTCCAGGCACCTACACTGTGTAGCTGCCTTCCACTGCAGTGCCATAGTGTGCTTACAGGAGGCAGAAATAGTACCCTGTTCCTGCCTCCTGTAAGTATTTCACAGGCTGGGGCCTTACTCTTCACTCCTCAGTAATTTTTGCAGATTTTTGCCTTCCTCTCCCACTGTGTCCCCTGTAACCAACAAGTGCTTTAGGTGTGCAGCTACCCCTCGGCATTTTGTTGATGTCCTACACTAAACAGCTGGAAGAAGAGAAAAGCCATTTTTCCTGTGCAGAGAAGCAGTGTTTCCTAAAGCACAGACACTCTCAACAGAAAGGATATCCCTACAGGGTGCTGAGCAAGGATGCTGTTCTTTTTGCCTTCAGGAGGCACCTTGGCCTTGCTCAGGCACCCCAGAGCAGCCCTGCTCTTGCTTGGGCTGCATCAGCTCTGCATCAAGGGTCAATCACTCAAACATCAGGCGATGCTTGGGGGTTCCGCTGATTTAGAGCAGTGTTTTCAAGCGCAGCTGCATACAGCAGCAGAGGGAGCTCTGAGAGAGGAAGAGGAACACAGGAAGCCCAGGGAAGGATGGAGGCAGGCAGGGGTTGGCAGGGCAACTGCAGGCAGCTTTGCTGCGCCAGGTAGGGACCTTTTAAACAGCGTAAAGGAATGAGGAAAAAAAGGGGCCTGAGGAAGGGAGAATTGGTTGGAAAACAATGACCATGGAAACAAAATGCCAGAAGGACTTTAGGTATATAAAGACATGCAATAGCAAGCAAAAGAAGTGTCTGGGTGCTCTTTCTCTTGCAAGATTTAAGACTTCTGCCAACTTCAGGGTGTCTGCTGCTAAATAGCTATACGGGGGAGGAGGGTATCTTGGTTACTCAGGGAGTGTTTTCTCTGTATTTAAATGTTGAAAAGGTCTGGCTACATTTGTTTTTTTCCTGATGAGACTTCCGTGTGTTGAGCACTGTTCTCAGGTCACAGTAATTTCAGCAAGTTTCAGTAGTTTTGAGACATTACAGTGCCATTGATTCACATCAGGATCAAAGCACAATGGTGAATATCCTTTTGTGGCTGTGTAAATGCAGCCATTAGAAGATGATGGCCATTTTTGCCACATGTGGGATGACAGCAATGCCAACCAGCCACATCACAGTGCCTACAAAGCCAGAGCTTGGCTATGACTCTCTAGTCGCAGACATCTGAGCAGGAAAATAAAGATCCCGGTCTTCCCATCCCTCATTCCTCGTGGTCCGAGGTGCAGCACAAGAGCAGGCATGATTCATTCTACAGTCGCTGTGCAACCCAAGGGGAAACTGCCTGCTAATTTCAGTTCCTGATGTCAGAACGTATAATTAACCTCACAGAGCAAAATGTTATTTTGGGCTAAGGCATGATCAGACCTTCCTTCTCCTGCTACCTGTTTCCATGTGGCGATAAAATAAGTTGCAGGTGTTTGAGAGGGCTGGGGGAGGTATAGGTTTAGTTGTGTCTATACAGTGTTGGCAGTGAATTCACTGCTGTGCAATACATAAAAATAGCTCCAGTGCTTTCTCCAGTTAATTTCCATTTGAGGTAAGCAGAGAGAAAATGGAATGATTTGGAGATTACAGCAACCTGCTTCCCTAC
>JANHGB010042113.1:0-10468 GCA_026283785.1 Coracopsis vasa
CCAGGTTGGACAGAGCCTTGGGTGACATGGTTTAGTGGGAGGTGTCCCTGCCCATGGCAGGGGGGTTGGAACTAGATAAACTTAAGGTCCTTTCCAACCCTCACTATTCTATGATTCTATAAGACAAACTGTGAAAAGTCATCCACTTGGCCTTAAAAGGCCAGATTTTCACAGGTTAGCATTGCTAATGGAAACATCTTCCCTGAGGAACACCTCTGGAATTACAGCTCAATGAAGGGACCATCTGGTACACTGATGAAGTGGTGACATTCAGCACCACCTCCAGGACTCTCCATTTTGTATTTACCCTCCTTGCTGTCCTATAGTTTGAATCTTTAAGGCAGCTCCAGAAGAAATGGGCAGGCTTTTGGTAAAGGGGTGGAGGTTTGGCTGGGGTTTGTTTTACAATTTTAATTAGTTAAAATGAGGTGTCTGAAGTTGCATACTTCCAAGTTCTACTCCATTTTTGTAATCTCTACTCCCAAAAGGCACAGAAGGAATTTCAATCCTTCTTTTAGAAAGAACTTATAAACAGTATAAAAAACTGTGTAGAAAGTGAAGCCTTTTCAAAGCATTCGATGGTAAAACACATCTAGGTAAGCCCTCCTCCTCGCCCCAAGGAAATGAGGCAAAATAATCAGAGCAGCACATTCACATGTTGAACACCTTCCTTTCGTGCACACTCTCAGATGTCCAAAAAGCACAGCATGTCCTCTTACTGAATTTTGTTAAGGAATACAACTGATTTCCAAGCGACTTAAAGAGAAGTTGAAAGTTATCCGTCTACTCTGTAAAACTTCCTTTCCAGATTTCCATTTCAAGCACTGTATATTCTTGACTAAGTACATACCCAACCATCTTGTAGCCACTGGAATTATTGTCTGAAGTTATGCATATGTCTAATAAGCATGAGTGTGAGAGAAGGGAGAAAAAGTTGGGTCAAAGTCAGTCTCTTATTCCAAAACCACTTTAAACGAATGCTTTCAGCAGTGTTTTGTCTAAGCAGATTTTAAGAGACCTGGTTTGGATGCCCGAGGAATAACAGTGTGAATTTCCTTCAGAGTGCACAGAACTCCAATGCTTAAAGGATTTATTTATAAACAAGAAATTGAACAAAAAACATCCAGAAAAGTATGGCCAGAAATACCTCTTTTGGGAGATCCGCATGATGCACATCAGATGTTGCAAGCAGTAAAACCGGAGCAAATGTTGGAATGTTCTGCAGTAGTGTTATAAAAGTAGCTTTCAGTGTAGCTCCAACAGCCTCCCACCATGAATGGATATGTGGGATATAAATTATACTGGGTGCCGTTCTCTGAGCTTCTCGCATCAACTGGTAAAATGAAAGCTTGGATAAGAAAACTAACCCACAGGCCAATAAACAACAATGCATGAGACCAGATTACGTGTGTTGGAAGACCACAAGCCACTGCCTACGGATTATACCTCAGTCACAGAAGACAACATGCATCTCCCATGTGAGGGAAGTGGGAACAGCCCTTTCACATGACAAATTCCTCCATGCACCCTTTCAGATTATCAATATTCAGATATCCAGATGATCAATATTCAGAATATCAATATTATCAGTATCTGCTTATATTTAATTTTCCTAGTGAAGAGATACACATCTGTGTACAAATGTCAGTGAATTTTAATACTTTGACTGCATACACTGCAGCACTAAAAGCTGCCTATGTGAAAAAAGAGAAATGCTTCTTCCGCCCCAAAACCTCCACTGCCTTTTAAATCTAACAAAAAAGGCAGCTACAAGTGCCTGACATGCAGTCAGGCTGATGCAGAGCCATCTACTGGGAGCACAGGTTCTTGTGAAGCAATGAAAACAACTTTCTGAATCCCACTGAGACTAGCAGCATTTCTTGGCATAGAGAGGGGTTTATTAGCAGCACCTCCCATCTTCCTGAGCTCCTACAACATCCTCACTATTTAATTTGGAATGGAAAATATGGCCATGTATAATATACTTATTTGATATCATTTGATCTGGAAGCAAAGTGCATTTTTCAGACAGGAGTAAATGTAAGAGCACATTCAAACCAGGCTGCCACCACCAACAGTGAATTTGGCTTACGAGTTTAGAAACAGTTCATGAATGCTATGAGATTAAAGAAGGAAAAAAGAGATACCTGTGCACATGTTTCTTCTGGTGAGGTGACGTTTGCCAACAACTTACATAGGTCTAGTGTATAAACTGGAAACTTCTCCAGGGCATGTATTACTGCAGGTGCCAAATGAGAAGTTTGCCCATATCCTGGCTCTCCCACTAGTAAGAATCGTGGCCTACAAGATGTTGGCTGGTAATAAGCATTTCTAGAACAGTAAGGAAAAAAACAAGTTAAAGAAATGGAGTGATGAATGTTAAGAAAGTGAGAAAAGTAACTGACCCAACGGGGATGAAAACAATCTATTTTTCAACTGTTGGCTTATATGACTTTCACATTAAGCTATCAAAAGGTTCACAAAAGCTTAGCAGGGTAAAGGTACAAACTGCAGCCATTGTGTAAGTTTTCTTCATAGTATTTTAGCAAACCATTTCTCAGTTTTGTTTCTGCTACATAATTTGCTACTGGTTTAACAATCTTGGAAGGCAGAAAGGCAAAAGATGGCTACACAAATCCATAGGTTGCTTTTATCTAGAGGGACGGACAGCCCAATTCTTCCATCTTGAGTCTTTCAAGCAATATGATGGATTAAAAGAACACATTCCCATAGTCTGTGGACCATTTTTGACTTGGGAAAAGAGGGCTGGAACATTCACTGTGATGGGTTATGGCAGCAAAATGCTTCATCTACCACCCCTCACAGCAGAACTGTTTTCAGACCCAGCCATATCGACAATATAAACATATAGGGGACATTTACCTGCCAAAGTTGAGGAATTTTTCCGGTTGTCTACCAGGTGTTTTATGAGTTGGATTCTCTTCAAAGATTGGTGGTGATTCTGCATCACTGTCAATCACATCATTTCTTAAAGTGTGATTTAAACTGTCTGAAAGACAAGAGAGGTTTGTTAACTTTCCTGAATAGTCTGTACCTTGCTCTCACATTAACAGAGCTTCTAAATCAGCAGTGGAAACCACTTATCTTGTATTTCTTCATTTAAGGGCACTCACTACTATTTTCTGAAGAGCTCATCCTACCACAAATCTAGGGAGATTACACAGGTCTGTACAAAGCTGTCCCATGTCCCATGATTTGTGTAAGATATTCTCTCTGTATTGGTGAAAACTTGGAGATTTTTCCCTAAAATCAGAGAGGATTAGAAACAACCTCTGTAGTTCCTAAACACCTGAAAACCTCAACAAGGCCACTTCTTTCTGGAGCTCAACATGGGGAAATGAAGTGAATGTCATGGCCACAGACTTCCATTTGTCTAGGACTAGCAAGTCAGAACATACAGACCAACATCTTCTAGATAAGGCTCCTCAAAGATACCTAAAGAAGATAATGGAAGGTGGACAACAGAAACAGGATGCAACTACCCATCCCCTAGCCTCTACTTTTGTTTTGATGGTGGGTTTCTGTCTCTGTTTTAACACTGCAAATGATCTACCAGCTCCACTGGGAGTAATACTGGTAGGATGGATATTCTCCGTGGATTAGCGTAATAAATTATTCATGGATCTCCATTAATCAGGATTGGAATGAGTTTATCGATTTATTTGCTCTCACCAACAGACTAACCCTGATCAGAGACTGTAATAATAGGACAAGGGGTAATGGGTTTAAACTGAAACAGGGGAAGGTCAGGTTAGATATAAGGAAGAAGTTCTTTACTGTAAGGGTGGCGAGGTGCTGGAATGGATTGCCCAAGGCAGCTGAACACTGCCAGGGATGGAGCATTCACAAGGTCAGGCTGGATAGAGTTTTGGGTGACATGGTTTAGTGTGTGGTGTCCCTACCTATGGCAGGGGATTGGAACTGGATGATCTTAAGGTCCTTTCCAATGCAAACCATTCTATAATTCTATGATCAGGGCTGATGCAGTCAGGAGTGTAAACTCACATATGGTATGCAAGCCAAACCCCAAGTATACACCACTGAAACATTCTGATCTCACATGCAAGTGAGCAGTGTGATCCACAGATCCGATTAAAAGGTGATGGTTAAAAGTTATGACAGCTAAAGCAGTGTTTAGCTTAAACCACTTGTATTGTGATACTGACATGCTTCAGACCAGAATTAGAAGCATTTCTACAAAAATACCCTTCTCCCCCCATTGAAACATTTCTCTTGAGAAAGGTACCTCATACATTAAACCTTAGATCCATCTCTACAAAAGATAAACACGTTAGCTGCTGTCTGAAATGGGGTGCTCTAGTAAAGAATGTATAGTTCTCCACTGTGTACCGAGTCATCCACAGCTCCCACCCAGCACCATGCACGTGTCTGTTCTAAAATTCTGCTGCCATCACACCTGAGACACTTGTGCATGTTGATGGCACAAAGCAGCAGTCTCTGCTTTGGCAGAATTTTACCAAAGTGGATGTTCTCGATATACCTTGCTGTTGGTCCTTTAGTGCAAGCTCTGCATGGGGAAATACTCTCTGCAAGGCTTGTAAAATTCTTGCTAGTGTGTTTTCAAACAGTGGTTTTGCAATAGGTGATAGTGCTCGCCCAGGTGAAGCCACAGCCCTCTGTGAAGCTGGAACAGTCTTCTGCATAGCCATGACAAAATCCTTTGCTGTTATTTTAATAGAAGCGATATCTAACTGCAGTTTCTCACTACTTTTGTATATCTGAGGATAGCGACGGCGCAAAGCACAGAGCGCAGCTTCAGCACATAAGGATTTAATATCAGCACCACAGTATCCTAATAAACAAAACAAGAATCAAATGTTATGTCAGTCTCAGGCAAAATAAAAGTCAAGGCAAAGGTTTCTAAAGTGCAACAACGGAAAGATTTTGTATGCAGCCAAAAATTAACATGTTAGGAGAGAATTTAAAGAGCTACTGCATTGCAGAGAAGATGTTACATGACTGATATCCTGTGTTTATGAAACAGCCACGACTTTGCTACTGAGGAGTATGCCCCAAACCCAGTCAATGTTCTGAGAGACACAAAAAACTTACAAAAAAGGCAGCATCTACCTTTGCTTGCTCCCAAGGCGTGGATCTGCCTCACTGCCTCGCTCTGCAGCAAGGCACAAGAGCTCAGGTACTGCCTGGTACAAGCTCAGATTTCTCAGGACTCAGTCACACACAGTAACTCACTTTGTTTTCAAACCTACCAGTACATTTTTCAGCCAGCTCTTCAAGAAACGCATCCAATGGTTTAGGGGTCCAGTCTCGTGTGTGAATCTTGAAAATCTCTTTTCTGGCCTGGAAACAAAAATGGTTGAATTTTAGTTTGTCCTAAGTTTACTTGTACAAAAAAACCCCACAAACAAAACCAAAGCCAAACCAAACACCACAAAACCCCAGAATCCCTTACATTAGTACAGATACTTTTGTAATCTGCTGCTCTTTAGGTATTTTAAAGTTCAGTTCATATGCTCTTCGCTTTTTCAAGCAGGACATTTAATAATTCTTAACCTGTCACATTAAACTTTTATTTCAGTGCAGGCCCCCAGAAAAAGACATTTGTAGCATCCCTGAAAACCAGGTTTCCACAAGTATAAGACCTAATAATCCTGAGGAAAAAGATGTAGTAAAAAACCCCAACCTTATCTGCAAACAGAATGTTTCATCAAAGAGAATTCTCTCAAACTCTGCACAATTTCATGTTGACAGTCTCATTAGTTCATCAGATTTGCTTTTCTGCCAGTTCACTCAAGGAAAACAGTCCTAGCACTACGTTTCAAGTTGTTACAATTACTACAAAGAAGAACAATATTTAGGACTCAAACTACTGTCACTGATCCAGAGAATGACAGTCATTGCCTACCTTCATCTCTGATCTCAGCAAGAGTTTCATTTAAGTATTTCCTGATACAGAAATTAGCAAAAATGCACTTTTCGTGCACACCATTTCTTTCATTTTCAAGATGCAACAGCAGTGATCTATAACTAACTCATATATAAATTCTTTGTTATCTTTTCAGTGAATAGCAGCATCCCATTGTCTTGACTGGCCAGAGTGAAACGGAAACTCATGACAGAACTAACTACTTGAAATCACCTTATTCATAGATATTCAGTATCAGATCTGCCCTCCACAATACAAGGCAGTCTCTCCAAGCATCCCCCTCTTTTGTCTGAGTTGTACAACACTGACTTTGACTTTAACTGCATTGTTAGGAGGTTGTGTTACAAAGATGGACTTTGCCACATTAGCAGTAAGGCTGAGTAGAAGTTCTGACCTCTTTATTTGGCAAGCTGAAGAGGAACTCCCGATCGAAGCGTCCGGGTCTTCGTAAAGCCGGATCTATAGAATCCAATCTGTTGGTGGCTCCGATCACCACAACCTCTCCTCTGCTGTCTAAGCCATCCATAAGTGCCAGAAGTGTCGACACAATAGAGCTAACAGAAAAATACAATTTTCATTCACTGGTTTAGTAACTTCTGTTATATTCCACATGACCTTCTCCAACGAACACTCAAAAAGGGCAAGCTTTAGCTGAAGAGATGCTGATTAGTGAAAGGCTCATTTTAAGACAAACAGATAAGGTAACACAGACCTTGTGCTGATACCAAGCTTCATGAAGTGTTTTCTACTACTGTTTAAAAATCACCTGACATATTAGTGCTCCAAGTATCTAGTTTCCAGGATAAATCTACGTGTCACAAACTTAAATAGGTTGTGGTCTTCTTTGTAAAAGGTTCAAGCAACTTTTATGGAGGCACAAAAAATGCACTACCTATGAATCTGGTCTTGTTTACTGGACCTCACAGGAGCAAGACCATCTATCTCATCAAAGAAAATAATTGAAGGACGCATCTGGTAGGCCTAGAATGCAAACACAGGAATATTGACGTAAGTAAACCAGCACTCTTGTAAAGAGAAAAAGCATGAAAAATGTTATGGTTGGAAAAGTCACTGGAACTGGGTTTTTCAGACTAGCACCAGGGACCTTTACTAATTGAGCTAATGGAGTAAGTGGCACGAGTAACAGAAGACAGCAGCTTATGTCAACCCACTGAGACTGGGTGACAGGAAACAAATCATACCAGTAGTTTCTACAGCTCTTTGACAACTACTGAGAACAGTGCAGGGACTTAATTCAATTATAGGTTCTGGAAGCAAGCTTCCATTGTGAACTTAAAAGACCATGCTTTTACCCTGCATCTGTTTCCCTCTGATCTAAAGCCACCATCTCTTGCCTCTTGAAACCTTTTCTTGGTGGCTGTTTGCAGTTTGAGGGGGTTGCTGTGTGAGGTACTCTCATTTGTTTTATATTTCCCAACACATCTCAAGATTTCAAACCCATAAAAAACACACTGAAAAATGGAACTGAATCCCATTTCAATAGAAGGAACTGACAAAACATGAAAAAGACTAAGTCCTTAAAAGTATTGACAGCAGAAAATTACCATTACCACTCGGACAGAACACAGGGCATGTTTCAACCTTACCTGATCAAATAATAAGCGAAGCTGTCGTTCAGATTCCCCCACCCATTTACTCAGGCAGTCAGCACCTTTTCTCATAAAGAAGGCTATTCTCTTGTCACCTTGGCTACATTCATTAGCAAGTGCACGAGCAACCAGTGTCTTTCCAGTCCCTGGCGGACCATAGAATAGACAGCCTCTGCAATTAAAACAAATAAAACCCCATAAAAGATTCACAAAAAAAAGAAGATTTTTGTAAGAAAACATCATTACAATAAAACAGTATTACGGCCCCCATCTCTAAAGCACACAACTCTTCTCTCCTAAACAAGCCACAAAGATAGCAATAACAGCTGAAGTCTTGTGCTCCTACACAATTCAACAAGGCAGCAAATGAAACGAAGAAAGAGGATAATGCATATGCCCAAAACCTCAAGAAAAGATCCTAATATCCCAGAAGGACACTTCCAAAACTGGTGACAAACTAACAGAGGTGGTTACAGCACAGTTGAGCCAAGCAAGAACAGACTTCACATATTCTGACACTGGGCTAACTTATGAATCATGGGTTCATTTTCCAATGCTACACTGAATATCCATTCTCATTTTCACATTGGGCAAGATTTGATAGTAAAGCATTTAACTTTCCCTTAAAAAGCTTTGAAGTTACTGGATTTGATCTCCCATTGCTGATGATAAACAAGGAGGAGGACCAAAGCTGGGTGCCTATTCTGAATTTCCAGGTAGATACAGCCACAACACCTTTTCAAGGCAAGACACTTCTAGATAAATTCTCACCACAAAGTAAATCTCTGAACCTACACACATTCTGGATTCTATCTATTGTTAAGAGATTACTTTTTACTACTGCTAAGGAATCCCCATCATCACTGTTGAAAATTTTGAAGCATGGAAGATAGCTCAGTTGAATACTCTCCCAAAAAAGGTGAATTAGAATCTATTGTTTTGAACAGAGTTTGTTACCTTGGAGGTTGGATCTTGAATCTCTCAAAGAATTCTGGGTACAGCAATGGAAAAACAACCATCTCTTTTAAAGATGAAATGTGGTCAGAAAGACCACCCACAGCATCAAATCGTACCTAAATTCAACACAACACATTTGATACGTTAAAGAAAGCTGCAGCCTCCATAAGATTCCGTCATCAATTTTATGTCAGCACAAAGGAAATGTTCAGGGCAACTTTCAAATTGCATGAGAGAACACTGGAAACCAATCCAGTTGTAGAGGGCATGCTGGAAACCTCTCACTGACACCATGACCCAGCAATACTTACTGAACAATCGATTTGCATTGGATCAACATCAGCCAAGCTTGCTCCAATTTTCATTCGATCCTTGCGAATTCCCTTTAGCTCATCTGCCCGGAAGTTTAGTGGCAGACACCTGATTGGAATGAAGGAGAAAGAAACAGGTGCTTTCTAACTTCAGATGCAGCCAGAAGATTTCTGCTTTTAGAATGATGGCAAGTGAATGCAGAAGACTTTGTAAATGAGCATAAACTTCCTAAATAGTTAAATATTTGTGTAAATTGTTCTACATTTCATGTACATGAGTAACTAAAGGAAAATGGTCACTCCAGAGATGAAACAGTTAATTTACCAACTCTTAGTACTTAGGAATACCCATGCCAGCCAACACAGTATGTGTATGAATGCAAGCTTAGAGAATAACTTGTTCTATGTGGAGACTATGAACTGACCTTGAATTGTGTGATAGAAGAACCTCCCCTCCCCCCAGAACACACTGACACCTTTCAAAGACTTTTTGCTACTCATTCAAAAAGTTACAGCCTATAGGGACACTTATTTCCATGTGGATTAACATTCTAAAGGCTTCCCACCATTGCTGGTCCTTCCCAAGGATTCTGGGATGTGTGTGCCACAAGACACACGTCTGAAAGACATTGGGCTGAAAACCTATTTGTTAGATTCTTATTAAAATAGTTTTTCTAGAGCTTTTGTTAAGTAACAAAACCTCCATCATTTCCTCTCTTTATTACATATTCTTGTGGTGGTTTTCTTTCTGAACAAACTATTATAAAGCACAGGAACAGTACAATCTTACATTTAAAAATGCACATAAAAGTGTCCCTCTCCTCATTCCCACCTAGAAATCAAATCACTTATTAAAATCCAATAGACTCCTCCCTCCCCTATTCTCCAATTTCATTAACCTTCTTAAATTCCTGTTATGGCTGTGCCTCCTACGCCTCTCAAAATGCTCTTCATCATCATCGGATGAGGAGGAAGAGGATGTGGAATCATTGCTGTGGACTGCGTGTTTCCGTCTGCAAACATTTAAACAAGTAAGAAAATTGAAGTACTAAATAATATCAAAATTTGAGTGAATTCTATCTCAGAATTGACTTAGAGTTCTCTTAAGTTTCTAAAGCATTATACTTCTTATCAATACAATTTCAAAGTACACTACAATCCTTTGTGACAGAAAAATGTATTTTTTCTTCAGAAGGGAAAATGTTAAACTGTTTTGCAAGAAATTTCATAAACAAATTACTTGTTTCAATCTCTCTTACACACAAATGGAGTTTCACTTCCCATTGTGCATCCACTCTGTGAAACATAGACCTTTTAGACTTACTTAAAAGTTTGGCTTCCTTCCCTAACCGTCTGCTTTCAAGGATGCTAAATAACATGATCAAATCTAGCAAGAGATGGCATTCTCCATGCTTCAACTGCTTACAGGATCCTAAACTCCCTTGTCATGACTACTGCAATTTATAGTTTCATTTAGTATTTTTCTTGCTTAAGGGTAGTTTCATACAGAAACATCACCTGATTTCAAACAAAAAACAGAATCAGTGTTCTGAGCAATTACAAAAAGATCTGCTAATATTTCCATGCAGGCTCTCCCCTCTGTCGTGGTTTAAACCCAATCAGCCATAAATCAACCATGCAGTCTCTCTCTCACTCCCACA
>JANHGB010042114.1:0-18585 GCA_026283785.1 Coracopsis vasa
CTCCAGTGTGGGGTCCTCCATGGGCTGCAGGTGGAGATCTGCTCCCCCATGGACCTCCATGGGCTGCAGGGGCACAGCTGCCTCACCATGTGCTGCAGGGGAATCTCTTCTCCAGTGCCTGGAGCACCTCCTGCCCTCCTCCTGCACTGACCCTGCTGTCTTGCAGGGCTGTTGCTCTCACATATTCTTACTCCTCTGGCTGCAATTCCTGTTGCATGCTAACTTTTGTCTCTTCTTAACTGTGTTACCCCCGGGGCGCTACCACCATTGCTGATGGGCTTGTCTTTGGCCAGCGGTGGGTCCATCTTAGAGCCGTCTGGCATTGGCTTTGTTGGACATGGGGGAGGCTTCTAGCAGCTTCTCACAGAAGCCACCCTGTAGCCCCCTCCACTACCAAACCCTTGCTGTGCAAACCCAATTCAGGCTTTTAGAACTCCATAATTATATCTGAGTGCAGAAGTTGTCATTAAGTAAAATGAATGTAGTTATGATGATGAAGTCTTACTTTCATGCAAGCTGTTAGATGTTTTATGTTCTATAACAGCTTAACTTCAGCTGTTAAAAAGTGTACTCTCCCTAAAAAAATTGTACATGCAGTGAACCAAAGCTAAGATAGTGATTTCTGCAAAGATCCAACCTGTATATTTTAAATACAAACAAAAGAATCAGGCTTCTTCCAATTTAAGCAGAGAAGTGAATAATAGAGACATTTTCAAGAGCCTCGAAAGTCTCTGTCTTGGGAAAACATTGCATACTTCATTGCTACTTGTTCTAAAGCAAACCTGCTCCCTTTTTACATTGTCTCTACATAGCTAGGCAACACTGCGTAGTGTACAGTGTATTTTACAGCTTATTTGCCTGAAGTCTGTATTAGAGCCAGTAAAACAAAGAAGCATCAGTCAATGTTCTGCAGAATCAAAGCTAATTTAGGAATTTATCTCTTCCACAGTTGAAAAGTGATACTGGAAAATGTTGAGCTTGTTTAGCTGAATAAGAAGCAAAAATAGAAGAAAAGTATGAATTGAAGGAATCTGAGTGTGAGGTTTATGCTAAATATTCACAAATGCCTCTGCCGTCAGAATGTTGTTTTGAGAATTCTGATATGTGCCCAGACAACATAATATTGCTTTTTAACACTTTTTCAAATCAGATTACTCAGTATAAAGTAAAGCATAAATCCACGTAAGTCTCACACTGTCTGATTTTATAGCTACTAAAAGCCTCAAAGAGAAAAGCAAAAGCCGATTTGCTACTTTTGCATGTTCACTCATAGCAAGTAGAAATAGTGGACTGAGCAAGGCAATTCAGGTCATTAAATCCCATTTCCTACAGCCACCAGCAAGCACATATCAGATGTTCATTTGACCAGACCCATGAAACTCCGATTCCAGAAGATGCTCTTCTGCAATGAACACAGCCTTTAGTGTGAGCGATCAAAACCTACAGTGTGAGGAGGAAGCAGGCAGGAGAGTTCAAGGGCATTACGTGTGTCTCGGCAGGGAATTTGTTAGCTGAAATGAACCACAGTCTCTTTTCATATTGAGAGAGAGGAAGGGTGGAACAGGAGAACTGTCATAGGGCACTGACAGCATCATGTCCATTTTAGACCTCTTTCACGTAAAGGTTACAACAGAGTTCGGGTCTCTTTCCTATGTAGCTTGAAAGAAGGAAGAGGTGGAAGCTCAAATGCTGTGTCAAGCTTGCTCTCAGGAGTGGAATGAATGCAGTGTCTCCTTTTCCCATAGTTGTCCTGGATTGCTTGGATACACATGGAGTGACTGGGAATACCTGTTGCATTTTAAATTCAATTCATGCCTTAATTTGAATGAGCTTCTAAACGTAGACAAGCCCAAAGATATGGTGAGAATGGGATGAGTATGAGGTAATCCATTAAGATGTTGAATCAAATGACACATTTTATGAAATGTAGCCAAACACCGCCCTATTTAATGATGAAACTGAAGAAGCTCAGGGGATTATTCAGCCTTTAGCAGCATTGGTCAAAGTGTGTTATGGTATGAAAGGAAGACTGAATCATAGAATCATGGAATAGTTAGGGTTGGAAAGGACCTTAAGGTCATCAAGTTCCAACCCCCCTGCCATGGAAATGGAAAGTAAAAGATGGAAGAGAGCAAGACTTTCCTAGAATCTGATTTCTGAAGAATCTAACAGGACCAGCCTCTTAAGCATTTTCTGAAAGTCCTGGTCCTGCAAGAGCACTACCTGTGAGGCCATTAATGCACACTGGCACGTAGTAAAGAGAGTTCAAATCCTTTCAGAACTGAGACCTGAGAATCCATTGTTACCTACCACAAATCAGCATAGATTTGACTGAAGGCTGTGGGAGCTGTCCCAATGTATACATTGACTGAGAATCAAGTCAATTCAGCAGGATATTATTCTTAACAGGCTTTACACCAAGGCATTTTTGATGGGGGGAATGTAAGATGTTTTGGAATTTTCACTTCAGTAAATGAGAAATCTTGCAGTGTTTTTATGGTGGTGGCACATGGACCATTTCAGTAGGAAATCAGGTTTACAGCATATATTTTTTTTCCACATGATATCTACTCCATCATGCAAAACTAATATGCAAGGAAGGGTACTGGGCTTGTGGTGCTTTTAGGCAAAAAACATTAAGTTGCTCCTAGCCAAAAGCCAAAGTTTAACTGTAAAGATATACCTTTATTGCAATTGATTTGCACTTCTGCTTTCACAAAAAAGCTCCAGGGATTCAGCAGCTTTAAAATCTTAGGACTGTCAAAGTTTCTAGTTTAAACTCCATCCTGTTTCTTTTTTTAATGGACATTTTCTCATTATGATTCCAGGAAAAGACAGAAAATGGTGTCCTACTTTTCCCCACTGTTTCACACCCAATCTTTCATATACTTTCCTTTAAAATTCCCTTTTGGTTTGGGTCTGGGAAAACAGAATTTTCTAATAAACCTTCCTATATGTCTTTCACCGGGTGCTTTCAGAGCCACAGTGAATGAGGACACAGAGGCATAAATCAGAGGTTAATATGGTACCTTTTCTTTTGGACGTGCTTCTGATTATTTCAAATCCTTGTGGACTCTATAATTACTGTCTGAGAATGTGGCGCTCAGCTCCATCATAAGATGAAAACAAAGTACTGTGAAGCCTAAAACTTGTAATTTTCCCTTTAAAAAGGGAAACAAACTGAAAGACCTCCCATATAAAATAGGTGACATAAAAAATACATTGAAAACCAATGCACTGTTTATGTTTCAGACATCAAGGTGTAGGCCAATTGCTAAGGATAAAATCCAAGTTAGCCTCAGGTACCTCCACTGCAACCCAGGGGCAACTAAGATTTAATAGAACAATCCAAGAAACCCACATCTAATTGTCTACGTATCTAGAATGTTGTAGATGTCTAACTTTCCTGATTCTATGTATATTAACCTGCTGCTCAAAGCACAATCCAAGGATATGAAAACGTGTTCCAGCCTCTCAGGTTGCTCCTTCTTTGGTAGCTTTAAGTTCTGGTTCTTTGCATGCCCAGAGCGCTTCTGTAGTGAAGAAGACAAATGCCTAAATACCTGCCTCCAATTTAAATTTCAAAAGCCGTGTATTCCTACATCAAAGTACCCGAAGGAGCTCAGTTTGTTAGCTATGATCTTAGGATGCCTCAAGTGCTTACAAAAAACCTGCAGTGCTCTCCAAATTGCAAAGGTGAAGCCACCTTTTACATGAAGTCATAGCTGTTAAAACAATAGCCCATAAAAAGGGCTTGGGTTAACTCCACCTTAGCTGTGGGAATTGAAACTCAGGCTTCCCACAGCCATGAAAATGCTCAGGCTAGTAAGTGAAGACTGTTCTCTAGAGGGTACATTTGAAAACTGAGTATATGCCAGGTAAAAGGCACAGTAGTTTGGAGATGGATCAATTTGATATTCAAAACCATGTATTTAAAGAAGTACCAGAAATGCAAGAGGTCAGTCACACTTCATGCTCTGACACATGTGTCCTGATTCCCAGATGGCAAAAAACTCGCAAAATTATCTTTAGTTTCTCTTTGGTGCATTAATATAACTTTGTAATGTAGTGTAATGTAGATTTTACAGCCTTCTTGAGCGTCAGCTCTAGCAGGAGCAGAAAGTACATTAAACATTCTTTTGTACACTAGCACCTGATCCCATGGACTATATGCTTAACTTTCAGGACTGCCTGTGGTAATACTTTCCATATTAATGCAAATGGTTTTTAAAACAACCCTGATGTAGGCCTGTGGAAGGTTTAATAAATATTCAGTAAGTGCATTTTAACCACTGTTAGGGGCACCTTCTACACAGCAGATAAAATCAGTTCCCCAGAGGGAATTTAAAGATTGCAAAATTGTTGCTGTTATTCAGATCTAGACATTGATTTGTTTAAAACTATGTTTTGACTTCCCTGTACTGCATTTACAGTGTACCACACACGTACGTTCTACCAAGTCCAAAATGTCTTCCATTAAGCCTATTATGATGCTGACATTTGTAACCTTTGCTGCTAGATAAGTGCTTTCTCATCATACCAAGCTGCATTATGAGGCAGATTGCCCTCTCCCTTCTCCCTTATTGTCCCGTTAATTAGCTCTCCTTGTTGCTGTCCACTGTTCTACTACCTCCATATTACACTGTTGTGTTGCACTCTTCAGAGGAAATGCTATCCTTTTTCTGTGTTATGATACCACATAGAAATTGGACTATTTCGGCAACGCCTTGCATAGTGGAATACATAGGCATATGTATACGTGGAATCCATAGGAATATGTAAGGCAGCGCCTTACATAGTAGAATATGCATCCGATGTCACTAGTAAGGCACTGTCCGAGAGAGAGCTGTGCTCCCACGTAGTGATTTGGCTGGTAATTGATTCTTTGGACAATCAAGCCTTTGATTGGCATGATGAAAACAAAGGTAGTAAAAGCTGGGATTTATAGACCCCAGGAGGCAGACAGTAAAGACTACAATGCCAATGTTCTCAACTAGTCTTAGATCACTGTGAGGCTCGGCAGTATATCATACTTCCAATTACCTCTGACAGTTTTCATACCTCAACAACTGCCACTGGAAAATGAAGGAGTCAGCAGTAAGTGCTTATTATAGGAGTGCTGGATGGCAATAGATTTTGCTTTGCGTTCAGTCCCTATGGACTAATGTACGTTGAGGCAGAAGTTTTGAGATAATTTTGACGCAAATCTGGGAGGTGAGGAGCAGAGGATGTGCAATACTGAAGTTGTTGATCCACCTTTTCCAGTGCCCACTAAAGTGGGCAATATCTCAAAAACAGAGATAAATTTAACTCCTTACCTTCCTCTCCCCAATCCTATGCATGTACGATTGACCATAGTTTCCTGTTCTGCTTCAGGGTGGTGAGAGAATAGTGTAATGTTAAGGTTTGCAGATCAGCATTGTGCAGAAGCGTTGCGTACCATACATGTATACTGTAGGAGTCTGTGGGGTGTATCTTGCATCTGATTAATTATCACACTTCGAGTTGCTGTTCTGTCTTTTAACTGTGTTGCACATCTGTGGTTTGCAAACCAGCCCCGCAGTATGCTCAGTCTCTGTATGTGTTTTTGGAGTCAACTGAGCTCTCTGTATCCAGAGCGTCTGCCTCTAGTGGTAAAATTCACCCTGAGCCAAACTTTTTACTAACAAAAATAAGCAAAATCTCATTAATGAGCTGTGCCCATTACAACAGCAGAGATTTTGGTGTTCTCTGCTTATTTTGCATATTCTTAGTGGTGAAATGTAAAAGCCAAGGTTTTTCTGCAGGAGACATCCATGATTTTTCCTGTCCAGGAGAGAAGGGAGAAGTTTCTAATAAGTAACCTTGAGAAAATGGTCTTCAAAGCCCATATCCAGTCATCTTACTTAGAGAGAAGCAAACCAGAAAATAGGTCTGTAGAAACATATGACTGCTGGCAGAGCTGTCTGCTGTCTTAGGGTGATCTGTTTCTGACAGTAGTATGTAAAATCAGAGGAAGAAGGCAATTAAAGGAAAGGCTATTTAAGTGATCAGTTTGTTGGTAGATCTTACTGGTATTTGACCAGACCTTGCGTAAGCACAGCTGCAGTGCATATAATGAAAGGAGAGGATAAAGAGTTGTGTCCTAAGCAGGGTTTTTGTCAAGAGTCAAGGTGCAATTACTCGTGTTGGTAGTAAAGCGTGTCCATGTGTCCATGTGTAGAGTTGAGAACCAAGGAACTGTGTGTTGGATGTGACCACCACCTTTCATTTAACATAACTTCAGGAAGTCGCTGAATTCCTTGTATGTACACAGAAGGCTGGAGCTGGGATAATCCCCATCTCAGGTGTTGATGCATGCAAGTCGTTGGTAGGGGAAGGTCTTTCAATAGTAAAAATTTTGAACAGGTTTCTGTGTTTGCAGGGAAAATCCTGAGAACAGATGAAAGGAACTGATGGGAACAGTTTTAGAAGCATTGGTCATGTGGCCCTAAGAAAAAAACATAGAGATATTTTGAGCAAAATACTGGTTTAAAGAGATTTCGGACTGGGAGCAGCCTTCTGGCTTTTGTTTCTTCCATGTCATGGAAATTAAACATTTTACTTGTTTTTTTTCCTAAATAAATGACATCACTAACTGATTCTTTCACCAGTGTCCCTACCCGGAGCACAGTGTATTTTGGCTGAATGAAAAAAGTAATAATTTTTAAATCAGTTTAATGATTATATAAAAACCATGCAAAAAAAAGTGAGTAAGTTGTGATGAAACAGTGAATAGAAACATGAAAAGTAAAAACAATCCTCCCTTTTTTATTTGGCTTGCTTGAAATAACTGTCAGAAATACTGCCAGCATCCACACCTTCCCTGCAGAAGGTTTCAGTCACAGGGTAGCGTAATTGCCACACAGTTCCCCTGGCAGCCAGCAGCCAGCTCTGTGAGGGTTCACATCACAGCTACTTTTGTACAGTTGAGTCAAGTGTATGTGGTATTGTGAAGGTAGTGTGAAAATTGGAACAGAAAGCCCTCAAATGGACAGCAAACCCTTTCTTCCTTTGAAAAACAAAGTAAATGTCAGAAGGTGTGTCTCTCACTGGATATAGCACTTGCTGTTGTATTAAAGTTACCACATTGCATGCTGAAATTCAGTATCCATCACATGTACTTGACCATACAACATTGGATGAATGCGACAGATATTACTGATCCCTCTTCTCTGGAGAGCAGTCTGAGTAGAGGATGCAGCTGATTCTCTGCATGATTTGCTGGAGGGCAGCACTAATGAGAAACCCCTAATGTGAAAAAAGGGGCTTATAACTGGGGGAAAAAAATCCAATGAATCCTTAAAAAGGGAAATTCAGCTCAGCTGCTCCCATAGGGAGTTTGCTGCCCAGCTTTTTTTATGGTATTACTGCAGATCAGCATTTCAACCTCTGTATTACAGACCTTCCTTTTAAAGCTTGCCAGCTCTCCTTCCCAGTGACAAAACATTCTTGCTGTAGATGTGCAAACTCATGCTGAATTCGTGAGATCAGAGAGTGGATATTCACTCATAGCAAGAGAGTATTTGTCTATGATTCACAAACATAATAAAGTCAATGTAATCTAACAAACAAGTCATTGGAGGAAATACATTTAAACATTGTGTATCATCAACAGACTTAGATGCAGTGTGATATCTTTTAGAGTCAAATAATGATCTTCAATTCCTACAATAACACAGTATTTTTATAATAGAAAGGAGTTTCTGTGGTACATGAATAGATCATATATTTTTGTATCCTGCCTTATAAAGGAGCACAATTTAGAGCTGTAACTGCAGAAAACCACAGACAAACACAGTAAGTCATTAATTTAACATAATGACAGGGTTGTCAAGGTCAGAAGGAAAATATCAAAGGTGATTCTTAGGGAAATACTGGTAAACAACTTTATGTACTATCAATGAAATTCAAGCTAAGTATAATTTACCTTTGTTATTGTAAAAGCTTTATAGTGAGAAAAATGACAATTAGGTATAATGGTTTTTTATAGGTAGCTGAAATAACTTATAGCAGACAAAAGAAATTAAAGGGAAAAAAAAAAAAAGCCCGACTGCAATCTCACATCTTCTGTCTGTAGAACATGTGTGCATTTTTCTTTCTACTGGGCAGATCTATCTGAGGAAAAAAAGAAAGGCAGGAGGAATTTAGTCCTAAAGAAATTAAATGTAAAGCAATAACTGAAAAATGGCTAAGCAAGATATACTAGGTTATCTTATTGCTTATATTGTAGCAACCTAATTTATTTCCTTATATCCCATTGTGTAATTATAGGTCTAAACTAAGCACAATTCAAGAACTGTATAATGTCAGTGAATATTACCTACATTTAATGTTTATATCTATTGATGTTACAGTATTCCAGATAGCAATTTGTGGATTAGACCTTGGACTACCAGCCCCAAAGGGGTGTTTTCCAGCTGCTGTCAGTGTTGCTTGTTTGTGACAGGTTCTGTTCATGCATCCCTTCATGTTAGCACTTAAAAGACACATCTTCACATACTTGAAAGCACAGGTGTGCTTAAATATTTATGGAATGAGAGGAATTTTAAAAATCTTCCACTGAAAAACTGTTAGTGAGAATCTGCATCTTGAAGGACACATGCTGCAGGTACAAACAATTTCTAAAACTGGCTATTGAAATCACACTAGCACCCTAATATATCTCATTTTCACAATAAAATCTTTTTATGGGCTTTGTCTGGAGTAAGTAAAGCATCCCCTGGCAGAACTCCTGTCCCACAAAGAACATACAGAATCATGTCATGTGTCTAAAGATGAGTAAAGGGTTCCAGATGTTAGATGTTAAAAGTGTTCACTGAGTCAGTTTGTATTTCTTGAGAGACAGTAGTTAGTGGCTGAAAGGTGACATCTTCATACTTTTAAATCTGTTCTTAAACACTGTTTTCATGAGTGACCAGAGCTCCTGATTTTGCAAAATCAAATAGTCCAGTGATGGTTAAGGTTCACTTACCTTTGCATAGAAAAGAACTGGAAAGATGCTTGCAGATGCTTACTGTCAGACTTATGAGTGGTTTCTTAAAACACCTCTGTGCTTAACTGTTGGTAAGGCTTTCTGCTCTGTTTTGTGCACAGTCGTTTTTGAGGTGGCATGTGATGTATGTACGGGAAAGAGGGTGCTCAAATTTTAGGTACTCGCCTGAGGAAGGCGATGGCAGACTGTGCAGTACCTCTGGCTCATCCTGCTTTACTCATTTTTGACTCTGAATCAAGGGTAAGGGTGCTTCTTCTCTTCTCCAGTGCAAAGTTAATTGAGTTGGTATAATCTGCTGGTTACTGGTGACTCCAGGAAGACAGAGTGGAAGGGAAACCATGTGCACTGAGCCAAGTGGCTCTTAATGGTGATAGATTTTGGTTGCCTTCTCCAAGATGATACAGGTGCCTGCCCATGTACTTCTCCACCTTGTTTTGAAGCCAACTGCTGGTGAAGTTAGACTCATAGAATGTCCCAGCTTGGAAGTGACTTCCAAAGATCATCTGGTCCAACCTTTGTTGGGAAAGATGAGATTATTTAGCACCCTGTCAAATCACACCTTGGTGATGCAGAAACTCTGGTGATGGGGACTCTACCACGTCCCTCGGGAGTTTGTTCCAGCGATTGATTGTTCCTAGTGTAAAAAATGTGTTTCTTACATCAAGATGAAACCTTCCTCAGTGTACCCATTTCTCATTGTCTTCTCCATGAAGGCTGTAGTGATGAAGAGTCTTCATCTTCTCCTAACTACGCTTTAAGTAGTGGAAAACAGTGATAAGGTGAGAAAACTGTGAGTTAAGCTCACCTGCTCAATGCTGAACTGAAAGAGAATGGGATAGAGGTATTCACACCTTTAGGGATAGCTATGAGCAGTGTAAGGAGTAACTGCCCCCCTGCTGTTTAGTACCACCTTCTCTCCGTCTTCAGCACAGAGGATGGGTGCTCTGTCTTCTGGTGCAGCTGATGAAGAGCACACATCCAGCATGATGACATGAGCTGTGGATTGAGAGGGGAGGTGTTGAGTTTTGTCCACATCCCGTAGGTTACACTGAAGAATGAGCTTCCCTCAAATGTGCCACCTATTGCTTGTGCATGCTAGGGCTGCAGTAGTAAAGTGCTGAAATCCACAGCAAATGAGAAATGTGCAGATGATGTTATCCTTGCAGCAGTGACCATCTGTTCTGGCTAGATTGGGCCTGTCCCTCCTTGCAGTGCCAGGAGAAGGCCATGTGCCACCTCGCCTGCACCATATGCCAGGATTTAATGAGTATGCCCAGTAGTCCTGCCACCATCCCTCCCTGCCTCAGGAGACAGCTGCTGACAGCAGTGTAACTTCTGAATTTGTTCTTGTGTCTTGGGTATGCATGGTTTTGCAAAGACTAGTTACTGTTAGATGTGCTATACGCTGTACACATACAGGCTTTTCAGGGGCAGAACAGACACCCTGTGCAGATGGAGGATCTTGTGGCAGTTCTTTCATTTCACTTTCGGTCTGTGAGGGATGACATTTTGACGACTGCTGGAGGAAGATTTCACTGTAAAGAGGCCTGTCCATGCCTTTTATATTATTAGCTCTCATCTTAAAAGCAGAACCTGCTTTTAGTATGGATCTTTCCCATTTGCAATTTACTTCATCTGTTCTGCAGCTCTTCGGGGCTGCTTGAGCCTTCCAGGAGCAGCATGGTCCCACTGGGGAACCAGTTCTCGTCTGAAGGCTTTTGCCACTCACGATCTGGAGAATCTTTGAAATGGGTGGGTTTCCACTCCACACTCTTGTTTTTCAAACAAAGTTTCAGGCAGTTTTTCCTCTGTCCAAAAATTGGTTTTTATGTTTTTGCAGATCCCCCAAATTCAATATTTGTTACATAGGTATCTCACATGTAAAGAGTAATTTTCTAAGCACTGGAATCCTGGAATTCTTGAAATCATTCAAAAATCTTGTTCTCTTCAGATAATGTGTGAACAGACAAAGAAGTTAAAAGGGATGTGATCATTATTTGATAACACTTAGTGTGCTTAGTGGTGAATCGCATTGAGAGAGCAAGTCACAGGTAATAGGCCCAAAGGGAAGAGAAACCAAATTGCATCATCTAAAATCAAGGTAGCAACATCTGGAGTAGTTTTCCAGTATGAACACAGTCTTCTCCTTTGGCTATTCCAGGCATTTTCATTAGGAAAAAGATGCAATCCTATAGCTCTGGTTCCTGCTGTACAGTCGGCATCAAACAGCAGTGTGCCCTGCACAATTCATTAAATCCTATTGTTAGTCTACAAAATCACAACTCCTAATTATCTGTATCCTTTTTAGGAAGTGAGATTAAAGTCAAGTTTCTTTGGATGTTTCTTACCCAGGATTTTTGTTTCCTGGTAACATACTGGTAGTTTCTAAAACATCTTTTAATTTTAAAAAGTCTCAAGGTCCTCTCACAAACATTTGGTGCTTTTCTTTTTTGTGACGGGTTCTCTGGGTTTATTGCTGAGTGCCTCTTTATAAAACCCAAAACCACAAACCACAATTAAAGACTGTTTCGTAACACTTCTTTGAGAAATCTCTTGCCCAGAGTCTATTGGCAAGAAGATTTTACTTCTTGCACTGCAGGCAAGGTGTTGTTTTGTTTTGTTTTGTTTTGTTTTTCCTTCAGAGGCATATGGGGCTGTATTTCCAAGGAGTTAACAGTCCCCACAGGGGGCAGATTTTCCATAAGTATTCTACATGCAGAACCTGCTTGATTTATTCAGCCAGATTTAATAAATCTGGTCAACTTGCACATTATGAACATTCCTGCTATTTGGATGTGAAATTACTGAATTAAAGCATATGTCTAAACTGCAGGAAAACTGCCCTCAGCCTTTGTCTGTTAATCACCAGAGGTGAGGACCAGATGGAGTGGTGTGGCTCTCTTTTGGCCCAGGTTTCCTTCCCATGGATTTGAAATATGCCTCTGAATCCAAGAGTAAAGCAGCGCTTTTGGGTGTTATGTAGAGCAACAGGTCTCCTGGATTTGTGGAATAGTCATGAACAGAATAGTCCTATCCTGTCTGATGGATGATGCAACCACTTGAGTACACTTTCTCTCTGGTAGAAAATGCTGTTACTAACTAAATAACCCCACTCCCCTCTGCTGGAATCTATCCTAGTATTTTAAGCAAAGTGTTAGCAGGTTGATTTGTTGATGTTTTTGCTTTCTTTCTTGACAGCTCCTAGATTGTTTTGTCATCCCAGTGGTGATACTGCTTTCTTGGTTCTTCTTACTGGTACGATACAAGGCAGTACATTTCATTGGGATTGTGGTCTGCATTCTGGGCATGGGCTGCATGGCAGGAGCAGATGTCCTCGTTGGGAGACAGCAAGGAGCAGGTGAGTAAGGATGGTTGGGTTGTATGACCAAGTCCTGTTCAGAGAAAACATTGACCAGAACATAACAGACTGGAATAGAAAAAAAGAAAAGAGGGAAAAATTGGCAAGAAGGCCTGTGCCTTCATGGATCCAAAGCACTATTCGAAGTTGCTTCTTTGCGAGAAGGGACAGAGAACAAAAATGGATCAACACTTAGAAGTCAGCACTGCTGCAAATGGACTTCATGGGCTCTGTGTCTTCAACACAGGTCACCCTGTGTTCAGGCAGGGGGGACAAGCTAAATACTTGTAGTTTCATTCTATTTTGGCTTATTTGTTTGACTGCAAATCTCAATTGCTTCCTTTCCAAATTGGCTGAATCTTTGAGTCATAAGCACCTCTTTTGTCTACTGTGTACCCTAAATTCTCCTCAGCTTTGCTCTATTTTTTGTACAGAGGCAGGGTCACTAGGTAGATGCTAAGAGACACTGAACCTGCATGCTAGCTGTACCAATTGGGTTTTGCACACAGTCTCAGAGTAAAAGATTGGGATTTGCTTCTGTCATTGTTGAAGAGAACCTTCTTGTGTGTAAAATATTCTTTTTTTTATGTGCAGCATCATATGAATAATGTGTGTGTAGCTATTAATGCAGACTAGAGTTAGATTTCATTGATCAGCTTCCCCTGTCGCATTGATTTCTCTAGTGCCAACCCAAATAATGTGGGAAGGCTGGAAATTCTTTCAAAGATTGTCAATTAGGCACAGTTTTCATTCTTAATTAAAAGCACTGAATTGTGAGCTGTGCATAATACACTGAGATTTAAAATTCTTGACTCAGCTTTCTGAATACAAATGCAAGTGCTGTAAGAACTGCATTTGCCAGGATGCTACTAAATAAAACGAGAGTTTGTGACAGTACTCACATATCTCCCTGCCCCCTTTTATCCCCGTCCTTTATCCTGAAAGGAGACTTTCAGTTCATTGGTCTCCTCCAGAAATAACCGTGCCTCACCTAAAAAGGAAAGAATATCCTCTCTACTGTGAAATCAGCCAGCCAAAGCTGCATTCGGAATGACTGATTTCAGAGGAACTGGGATTTCAACCCTGGGTTCCAGAGGAAACATGCTGTGCTCAGTAATCTAGAGAGTAACATGGTAGGGCAGGTGAGTTCTGGATCAGCAGGAGTGTGTGGGGCAATGGACCTCAGCAAACAAGGAACAGATTGAAGAACACTGACACTTTGCCGTCAAACTGCAATAATTAGGTATTATTTGCCATATATTCATTACTAAAGCACAGGTATAGCTGTTAGGTAAATTTGTCCAAAAAAAGTCTGTTAACATGCATTATTGCCTTTTAATTCGGACCTACACATGAAAAACTGTGTCCATGCTTATCATTATGTGGAAAGACTGCAGCTTTCTTTTTTTAAGTGCCAGAATAATGTTATTAATGTTGTTGTCCTTAGCAAAGTAAAATAGATCAGCTGGTATAATTTATCTGAAAGGGTAAAACTATACATTAAAAATCTGTGTTAGTTTACCTCTTTTTATTGTATTCTGACTGATGTTTTACACATTACTCAATAAGAAAAGCAATTACTTTGTGCTCTATCACCTTACGTGTCAAGTATACCTTAAAATAACACTTTCCTCAAGTAATACCCTTGATACTTGTGCTCCTGTAATACACAGGGGTCTAAAATACAGAGGTCTAAGTGTTCCATCCAGATTTTGCAAAGCACTTCATAGCTCTTTGCTTACCACAGTCTCTGAAAAGCAGTCCCTTCAGTCCTGTTAATAAGTGTATTAGCGTATGTTTTGTCTAAGATGGGACACATTGAGACTGATATTTTGATATTATGATAATTACAAGCAAAAGCAAAGAGAAACACCTCATAATGCTGGGGGTTAAGGTAAAAATGTGGCAAAGTGGCCAAGTGAGAGTATGAAGAGCAATCATGTCAGAACATAGTTCACAGTAGTCCACAAAACATTAACTCCTCTCTGGACTGTATGAATTCTGCTTTCAGAGAACATTAAAAATGCTAATAATGATTAATGCAAGTTGTGTTTTGCCAAGCTATGCGTTGTGTTTCTTCAGAAGAATGACCTACACCATTAAATTGGTCAAGTGCAACTGTATTAACCTAAAAGTCTTTAAAATGGCTCTAGTCAGTCCTTAGCAATGTAAACTCATGTAGATCTTACATCTATGAAAATACGTCTGTTAGGATATGTCAGGTTTGGGGGAAAGTTCCAAAGTCAGCCCCTTGAGGAGCAAAGAAAAGGTATTTGACAAGCAGGATGCTAGGAATTTTTAGTAAAGAAACCAAAAATATAATACTAAACATTTTTATGCCAGTATATAAAGTTTTGATACACTAACTTCCTGAGTACCGTGTATTGCTCTAGTCACTGCATCTCAAAAAGAAATGACCAGAAAATAAGCCCATAGAAGCAATAGAGAAAGGTGAAAAAGCTATTCAAGGGCCTAAAATGTCTTCAGGGTGAAGAGACTATAGGCAGACTGTGACCTTTTATCTATCAGAAAAGGCAACAAAGAGAATATGATAAAGGTATATGAAGTCTTCAGTGGTATGGAGAAGGTCAGTAAAGACTGATTCTTAAATATTTCTCATAATCAGAAAATTATGGGATCACCAATATAATTTTGAGGTACCAAGCTTAAAAGCTGAACACATGAAGTACTTTTTAATGACAGACTAAAAATATACAGACTTCACACAAATTAGTGAAGAGTGCCTCAAGTTCTATGAAGTTTAATGGTTTAATGCAACTTCCATCTTAGAAAATTCCTAATCTGCTGAGAACTGGCTGATAAATATCCCCGTGTGTTTCCCTATTCCCTATTTCCCTATTTCTTCAGCCACCCTGTGCTGCTAGAGGAGGGTTCTGGGCTAGGCAGACCCATGCTCTGACCAGATCTTGGCTTCTTCTTCTGGGAGAGCCCTGGAGATTGGGGCTCACACTCTCTGATCATGAGTGCGCTTTGGAGAGGGCCATCATGGTGTGGTGCTTGGGGCCATCCCATTTCTGTGAAAATGCTCTGCCTCTGAGCTTTGTTTCACAAATGCAAAAGGATGATATTTTTGTCTCAGCAGTTCAGCACATCCAAGCTATAAGGTCAAAAGCTTTTTCAGCATTACTTCCCCGAAGTGTCAGTGAGTAGCCATAATAAATACCAAATGAGTGAGCTCAGTGAGGGATGATTGGAGCCTCTTTTGGAACATCAAATTCATCAGGGATAGGAAGAGGTTTTGTGAAGTGCTGATGCTTATTTTAAATTAAGGGCATCTTCTGAGGCTGACTGCAAAAGAAGGCTAAAAGGAAAATAACTACCAAATCTTAGAAAGATAAATGGTCAAATATAAACATGCTGTCAGTCGAGGTACATGTGAAACAGAAAGTCAGTGGGAGACTGGATGAGTACGTGAAAGGGAAATCTAGTAATGTTTGATAAACATATAGAAGCCACATCTCCTCTGAGCTTAAAAATGGTGAAGACTAAAACATCATTAGTGGAGGTATCTTAAACTTTACCTCATTCCTATTTGTCCCTAAACAACTTACACTTTTCTGGCGCTTATAGCCAATTTTAGAGACAGGGTACTGGATAAATGAACCCTTGGTCTGTCCTCTTATAACTGTACTTATTTTCATAAGTTTCTTTTCACTGGAAATTTCAGCACTGTAGCTTGGAATGAAAACTGAAGGCTTAAAAGAACACCATAAGGAAAAAATGTTGAAAAGGTCATTTTGAACCAAACAGAATGTTAAGCTTCCATTTTTATTTACTTCAGTGTGTATTTTACAAACCAGTAATAACAAAAAAGGCAGGAACTCGATAAATCAAGAGGTATTTTTAAGGAAAAAAAGGTTTTTTGCTCTATATAGGTGAGTCACATTCTACCTGCAAAAAGAAAATAATAGTAGTAAAATAAAAAAGAATAGTCACTGAAAAGTGCCACTTGGTTTCTCTATCTTTTTACAATTTTTCCAGGTTCTTTCAGATTCTCTTATCTACAGCAAGGATGATGCTTTCCCTTCACCTCTGCTAGATTTTGCTGGGGTATTGAATGACAGCTGGTGAATTGATAGGACATTTGCATTCAGCTTATTAACCCAGATATGTGCTTAATGACTGAGGATTGAAATCTCCAGCTAAGATTTTGCAATGGTTCTAGACAACACATGGTTGTTTTGAGGCATTCTGATTTTTTCCCCTGTTTATTCCTAGGTGAAAATAAACTGATAGGAGATCTCTTAGTACTGGGTGGAGCAACACTATATGGCATCTCAAACGTTTGTGAAGAGTATATCGTCCGAAATCTGAGTCGAGTGGAATTCCTGGGCATGATCGGACTCTTTGGCTCCTTCTTCAGTGGAATTCAGCTGTAAGTGAGCAGGTTTGAGTCCCAAGGTCATTCAAATAAGTGCAACTTTAGCCTCCAATGAGGTACTGTAACCTTCTCTTTGAAGGTAGCCATAACCTGTGGAGAATAGGTGTCCTGTAATTCAAAAATTTGCATTAGTTTTCATATTTCTGATTGATGGATTTGAATAATAACACAAATTTGTACATAAGTACTCTAATTCAAGGACTGGTGTCATTGAGTAGTCACACGGGGCAGGAGGAATAGAAGATACATCCTACCGTCTTGTTGATGGAAGACAAGTAGTTACTTCACATGTTGGTCTGATCTGTGAATAACAACATCGGCTCTCTCTTTCATAGTTCTAAAAAGTCATTTAGATTTCTAAACAGGTAGAAAATATGTCCAGTCAGAAGGCATTTTACTAATTGGCTTGTTCTGTGTAACTACATTATGATATGGGAGAAATAATGGAAGTGCCTTTAAGAAACAGGCCTTTTCACTTCAAAATGCTTAGTACTCAGGTGATTGTCGCAGAGATTCCAGAACTGCTGAGACCTGTCTATACTGACGTGTAACTAATGAGCAACTCACCTGCAAGCAAAAGAGTTGAAAGGTAGTTTCCAGTGCTGTAATACTGTGACTGATGAAAATGTAGTAAATGTCACCATGCAAGATTGCCACATTTTATGCAGATCTGTCAGTGGTTCTTGTCACACAGAATAACTTTTGATTATTAGTCAAAACCAAGTTGCTCCCCTGCATATCTGAGCTATTCAGCTTCTAAGAACAGAGACTGATCAAAACAATGGCCCACCAATTCCCACCTAATTAGTTCTATTTCTTTAGCCAGAAAGCTTATTACATTTATGGGGAATCTGAAACTGTGACTTAAAATTATTTATATTAACTGGCTGCCACACAAGCAGTTTCTTTTTTAAAAATACAGAATTCAAGAGCATGTAAATATGCCTAGTATCTTTGATTAAAACTTTTGTTGCCTACAGTATTCATGATAGCTATGTACTAACTGATTCTCAGGGCATCAAAGCAGTGCCCTTGTCTTGCTCTGTGTGTGTACATGTTATGTACATGTCTCATATTCCTGAATTTAATTAGAGTGCTATTTTCCCCCCTAGACCCAAGCAATTAGTCACAATTCAGGGTCTCTGAGTTATTTTCGTGGGGATAAGAAGCTCGTTCTGGGACAAGGCATCTTTGTATGCAGAGTACACAACTGGAAGGGAACAATAAGAAACTATTTCTCTGTTGAAAGACCTAAGGTTTTTCTAGTCAACCTTTGGCCCAGAAGTTCTCACCAGCAGCTTTTTCTCCACCAGTCTCTGCAGCGTTGTGCTGCTAGTGCTTTTGTGGCACTTTGTGAAGACTTGACCACACTTAGCTCGTGCGTGTACTTTTTTAACAAGGTGGCAGAAGCGTGCATAATGGGAGAGACCAGTAATGTTTCTGCTACTTGGTTCCATGTAGCCATTCAACACTTCCTTACTTTTACCTATAATGGAGAGCAGATGTCACATAGTTATGTGCTCACAGATGTTTAATCTAACTAAATACATCAGTTGTTTGAAAGAGAACCCAGCTCCCCATGTTAAAATAGCGGACTCTTTCTCCAAAACACTATTGGCCATTTCGGTGCAACATAGACCCTTTAGGTCCTATAAACTGAAGTAGTCTAGGGGAGGAATGTCTCAGAAACAGGGCCGTTTCCCAGCATGCTAGACACAGCAAAGTTTGGTTAGCATGCACAAAGTGATTGAGGATGGGGAAGATGTGTGCTAGTATCACTGAAGGTTGAAGTCTCAAGTTTACAGGGAACAG
>JANHGB010042114.1:18685-41680 GCA_026283785.1 Coracopsis vasa
TGCACAAAGTGATTGAGGATGGGGAAGATGTGTGCTAGTATCACTGAAGGTTGAAGTCTCAAGTTTACAGGGAACAGTACAATTCTGAAGAAGGGAAAGCATCAAAAAGTATGTAGGACTATCCTGCATGTATGAGGCACAAAACAACACCCACAGGTGAATGTCCCTTTTATTGACATGCACTGACCTCAAAATATATAATTACAAAAAGCTGTAGTATTTGCCTTTTATTCCATGTGTATTTACAAATATCTACATAAGTGTGGGTGATTTATGTTAGTCGTGCTTCAACTCTGGTACAGGGCTGTGTCTCCATGAGGACTTTCAAGTAGGCTGTTATTTCCTGGACCAGTTTAGCGAGAGTGCTTAATATTAGACCGTAAGGTAGAATAAACCCAGATAATGCCTGTTGGACAGCAAATGAAGGGCTAAGGTGTTAGGGCAAACAGTGGAGGAAGGAGTTGGCTAACTACTCAGGCATGGTGGAAAGAAGTTTAGTGGGTTGAATATGATTAAAGCAGAGAAGAACTGTATATCAAAAAAAGAGTAGAAATTAGTTGACTGGATTTGGGGATATAGCAACTACCTAGCAAATGGAAATGATGCTGTCTGATGGAATCACATTATCTTAGAATAACCTACTTTGTAATGGATCCCCGAAGGTAATCTGGTTCAAGCTACTACTCAAAGGAACTCAAAGCTAACTTCAAAGTTACATTAGGTTTCTCAGGAACTTGTGCATTTGACTTCTTAATATCTCCAAAGAATTGAAATTCCAGTCCTGCTGGGCAACCTGTTCAAGTGTTTGACCAATATTTATTTTCCTTATAACTAATCAGAGTTTCCCAAATTCAACTTAGGTCCATTGTCGTCCATCCTGTCTTTTCAGTAACTACCCATAAAGACAGCAGATTTACTGTTCCGCCTGCCTTTCCCTTGGCTTAGCCTTCTCTTCTTCACACTTAACAAACTCTGCTGTTTCAGTATCTCCTCTTACATCATGTGCTGCAGCTGCCTGACCATTGTGATGGCACTCCACTTTACTCTCTCCAATTTGTCAATGTCTGTCTTATTCTGGGCAGCCCAAAATTGGATACAGTACTCCAGCTGCTGTCTCACAAATCATGTCCTTCAACTTGCTGGCCAGACTCTTACTAACACAGCCCAGGATGCTGTAGGCCCTCTCTGACACGTTACTGACTCATGTTCAGGTTGATGTCCACCAGGACTTCAGGGTTTATTTCTAAAAAGCAGCCTTCTATACAGTCAGCTCCCAGCGTGTGTTGTTGGACAGGATTATTCCTAGGTACAGGCATTCGTGTTTGCTTTTATTGAACCCCACAAGGTTCCTCTTGGCCCTTTTTTTCAGACTACCTTGTGGGTAGTCCACCCATCTAATCCATACCTCTTCAATCTCTAAGGATCTTTCCTGAAATTGTGCTGGAAGCTTTGCTAAAGTCAAGGGAGGTTATATCTCATCCTCTCATTTGTTCCCTCCCCTTTATTTACTGAGCCAGTCATAGAAGCCAGTTAGCTTGGTCAGGTACAGTTTGCTTTTGAGAAGTCTGTGTCGGCTGTTTCCAGTCATATCTTCTTCATTTCATGCAAATGCCTTCTGATGAGATTTACTCCATAATCTTCCCAAAGGTTAGCGTAAGGCTAACCTAGCGTAAGGCAAAACTGTATCCAGTTTTGGTCCTTTTGAAACCAGATGTTGCATTTGTCTCTTTTCAATCATCAGGGACCTACTTCAATCACCACAACCTTTCAAAGATCATTGTGATTCCAGTTCTTCAGTGAATTGCTCTTACTCGTCTTTGTTTCACAGAGCATAATGAATCACAGACTATACCATACAGTTTTATATCTCTTTTGTATCGGATAGGCAATAGTATGAAAGCAATGTTCCTACGTTTAAGTTATATCAAAGCTTGTTTGCCAGAAAAAGAGACATTGCAGTATGTTTTCATGTTATTCTTCAGGAATTGCTGATAAAAGCGACATATGCCTTATGCATCAAAGACACTTATAATTTAGTTAATTTGCAGACAGAATAATCTTATTATTCTGTACACAGTATTAGATTTGCCACACATCAGCAGCAAGCAAATTAAAATTTCCAGTGTGCAACTCTGTAGACCGGATTAATCTGGAAAGCACTGAGTTCCTGCAGTTTTACCATTAGACTTGGTCTTCCACATGCTATCTTTTGTACTAGGTACTTTGTTTTTCAATCTGAGTAATTCCATGTTTTATACTTGTTTAAAATAGTGTCCAGACTAGCATGCAGAGTTCTGCACAGTAGGAGTTACCTGGAAACCACAGATCAGAGAAAGTGGTTAGCTGAGTGAAGATCTAGATCATGAGATACCTAATCTCCAAGGGTCTATTTGCCTGTATTGGGAAGAGCTGACTTGTTACCACCTTAGAATTTTCTGAATCTGGGATTTTGGTGTGAACGTACAATGCAAGACTTGCAAGATGTTGAAAGTGAACTTTTGTGGCTTGGCCTATCCTTTGCTTTGTTTCCTGACTTTCATTACTGTGACTATTTGATCTCTCTCAGTGTATAACAAATAACAGTATTCTCACCAAAGCCAGCCTGTAATACCTGTTTATGTGACACAGCGGAGCTGCTCTGAAGGGTGAATAACTCAGACAGATACATTATTAATTATTGAAGTTCAAAACCTTTCAGAATATTAAGTCAGAAGAGTACATGAGGATTGAACATATGGGGGGATAGGCACTTTGGGCAGCTATAGAGAGTTGGGAATAAATAAAAAAAAATTTTATTCTATCATGTCCGATTACTGCCCTGAAGATCTTTCAAATACACAGGCACAGGGGTAATGCCAGAGTGGATTAGCAAAGTCTGATTGCATTTGGTTCCTACTGAGATTTTTTTGTAATAAGGTTATTTATGTTGTTTTGTCCAGCATTTGAATTGAATGAGTGGAAATAATTTAACTTCTGTTCTCTTCCATCAAATTTTGCCTTCTCTTCTCTTACAGTGCAATCATGGAACACAAAGAGCTGTTGAAAGTTCCCTGGGATTGGCAAATAGGTAAGAAAACACTTTACCTCACTGCAGATAGTTGCTGAAGGAGGCATGGAGACAATCAGCATTTGGGAGAGCAGGCACAGAGTTTCACAGGAACCACTCTTTGTCACTTTTCCCCCAGTTACTGCCAAAGGTTGAACCACATGCTTCATCACTGTTCTAAAATTATATGTCCTCCCACTGCAATCCTATGCCTTCCTTGCACCATTAGGTTAAGCATATGTATGCTGTAAGATAGTTATGCAGAGATCTGTGAAGTAAAACAATAATAGGGTTCCAGTTCTAAGATTCAGTGCAACACATGGGACGAATAAACAAGGTAGTCATTAAGAGCCAAACCTTTTCAATGAATGTCAAAGAAAGAAAATGGAACCTAACAAAAAACCTAAAAAAGTACTTTCATTGCATATTATAGCCTCATAAACTCATTTCCAAGGGGAGCATTTCTGTATGCAAATAGTTAATTGCTTTCCAAGTAGTTTCAGTGGAATATAGCAGATGTGTCTTTTAGATAAGTTTAGGTAGCATTGTGCACAATGAAGCTCTTAGAGTGTTCTGCTATGCAGTGAATTGAATTTTCCTATTTCAGTTTGGAAGCTGAGTTTATGATCTAAGACTCCCTTCTAATTAGTCCAACAAATTATTTGCTTTAAAAGCAAATCAACATTTAGGACAGTCCTTATAATCACTTTTTTACTATTTATAACAATGGAAAAAATAAAAGAATACTAATAGTATAGGGCTTATGTACTTAGCAGAGGATTCAAGCTTTGGCAATACCTTGACAATAGTTTGTTACCTGGTTTCAGAACGAACATGTGGGGAATCCCTGAGGACAGGAGATACATGTTATGGAATACACTGTTCTTTTCTTTCAACTTATTTCACAATTTCCTCTCATCATCATAAATCTTAATAAAAACAGTGCATCTTTTGCAAAACACTGCACCTAGAAGCCTTGGAGATTTGATGGTTGAACTATAAAACTAAATGACAAATCAATTTAAAGTATCCATGGAGAAACACACTCAAGTGTGTACTATAAGTGTATTTGCCTTCTTTAATCTGAGATAATTAGCATAATTGCATCAGTGTTTGTTTATACTTCATGATAAGGAGCTCAGGGATATAATTAATCTGGTACTGATGGAAGTAGCAATGGTCATAGTGAATTAATCTACTATTCATGTAAACTTCCATGGGAGTTCTGTTGTTACTCAGCATCAGTTAAATGTACTATTAAACTAAAGTCTTACTTGTTTTGTGATGCCATTAAAATGTCATTGAAAGTTAGTCACTAATTCTGAAGAGTCCCTATGGTTTATAAGGAAGAGATCATCTTAGCAAGAGCATCATAGATATGTACTTGTTTTGTTAGATCAAAAATTGGATATGTAATGTAGTTGAACATGGATGAAATGGTGACAATTATGTGTAGTTGTGTGTTCTTCCCTGGCTTCCACTGCACTTGGTGTGCTTTCCATTGCGTTGGCAGTGATATGAGGTTGTCAGTTGTGACTGACAGATCTATGTCGGGGTGTTCACAGCCTTGTCCTGAATAGTTATCCACTATGACAGACTCAGACCTGCAGTCCAGCAGTGTTAAATCATCAGCCTTCTGAATGTTAGTGATAAAGTCACTACCTAATAAACAGACAACCTAATAAATAACTCAAGGTGGCCTGTTGCCATCTGCCATAATTGTGCTATTAGGAATGGATGAGCTACCTTTCAACTGATGTAAAATGCAAATTATTTTTTAATATAATGATCTAAAGCCAATCTGTTATGTCTGTCATGTTTAAAACAGGCTGTGGCCCTCCTGGTCTTAATTTTTGAAATCCCTCTGATATATAGCGTAATCTTCACATTTAGTATAAATCAGTGTAGCTCTGTTTAAAACCTTGAAGGTTTAAGTATTAATACTTGCTGACAACCTGACTGAAAGGAGAATGATTATACTGTTCTATCTGAGTGGTTTCATATGAGACCATGACATGTTTTGTAGAGTGACAGGTGAAATAAGAGCAAATAAACTAACATCAGTTTTATTTAAGAGAAAAGACAGTTTGAATCTCCAAGGAAGTGTCCCTTTTTACAGGGCAGTTGAATATTTCTGGATGGTCTTTATTCGAAGAAGACAGTGTGAAAAATCGTAACTGATTCCATTTTATCCCAATGTAATGATAGATTTTGGAGTAAAAAAGTGAAAGCTAAAACATGCAACACTCAACCAGCATGCTCAGGAGCTAAAACAGAAGTTCCCAAGGCATGTTAGTTTTGGTGGTACTTGGGCTACTTTAGAGCAGTCCCTGCAGGCAGATCCTGCCCATCTGTGTGGAGATGCCTGGTTTTAAGAGAAGTGGGAAAATACTGAGGGTCTGGGGCTAGTTCAGCCAGCAAAAGAGAAGTCTTTGAGGAGTTACCTACAAAGCAGTTATCAAAAGGACAGACACGGTCTTCACAGCGGGGCATGGCAGGAGGATGAGAGACAACAGGCAGAAGCCAAAATGAGAGATTCAGACTGGATAAGAGGAAAATCTTTACCCCGAGGACAGGCAGGCAGTAGAGCAGCTTGCTCAGAGAGGTTGTGTAGTCTTCATCCTCAGAGGTTTCAAGACCAGGCTGAGCAAAGTCTTGAGAAACTTGGTCTGATGTTACAGCTGAGCCTGATTTGAACAGGCTTTGAACTAGGGCTTCCTTCCAGCCTGAATCACAGCAGGTTTCATTGATCCTAAATGCCCAATACAGACACTTGTGAGGCATTCACACCCAACCAAGAAAAACTGGTGACCTTATCCACTAGGGTGGACACTGACAGACAAGATGGGATTCCTTCCACCAACTTTACATACCTGGGATGTAGACATCTTACTTAAATGAATAGTCTCCTTTACATCAGCAGCAATAAACAGGTGTGATACAAATCATACTATGCTAAGAGGTTGGACAGTCTGCACCCTAAAATTTCCCAGTCTCTTCACTGACCACCAATCCTAAGTATGTGTCCAGAGGTAGGTGTAATGAATCCCACTCATAGCTGCCTTTCTGCACATTAAGCCTGCAGTTCAGGACAATGCCAGGACATCTGAAAGGAAACAGTTAACACATTACAAGCCTCTCAGCATTTAAGACAGACCAGCTGATCAGCAGGTCATTACAAAAGCACCTCCTAACTTACCAGGTTGCTTCTGTTCAGTGTCTGAGCCCTGAATCACTTGATGTCAGTGACTCAGTGTCTGGGTAGCCAGGCCCCAGCACCTGGAACTGCAGCAGTAGCAGCAATTCCCAAGGCTGTCACTGGCAGGTCCCAAGAAAGCTGAGGCTCCAAGCTTTTGACTTCAAACATATTTTAAGTCTGAAAACTGGCTCTCTAAGAAGCAGTATCTGAAAATCATATGACGCTATTTCCAGTTTGCTGTTGTCACCACTAAATGCTGTCCAGCTGCTGGATGTTACATGTAATTTAAGATGTAAATGAATGACACTTTATATTCACCTCTGATAGGACAGCTATGGTTTAAGCAATTTTCCACTGGAACTGAAATGCCCTTTGGAAAAGCAGCCTGTGAAGTGCATGTAGTTGGCTGGCAAATAATGTGAACACCAAGGCAGTACCATAAAATTATACTGTTGGTTGAGAGTGCAACCCAGCAGAGCACTTGAATATATGTGTTAAAACCGGGCTGACTAACAGGAGCTCTGTGGACCAGCTGGTGGTTTGCAGACTGTACTTTGAGACTGCTGACTTTGGGTCCAAAAGATCTTTTGCGCCTGATCTGTTCTGGATTTAAGCCTGGAAGAAAAAGCTGACTTAATGCTCATGTATGCAAACAGTTTGTCACTGATCAAAACTACGCTCCATTTGATGCAATTGTTTGCCTACTACAGAAGAACTGTGGATTTTGCATAAAGCAAATGTTTCAAGCACTGCCAAAGACTGATTCTGTTGTTACCCATATACATCGTACACCTGAAAAAATTGCTACCTGTTAGTAAAAGCAGGTCTTATATTATCCACATTCTGAATATAAATATAAATTCAGATTCTTTATCATGCCATAACAATTGATACGTAGACACTTGACCACTGACATTTTGTGTCTGCTGTGTTTTTTTCAGGTGAATGTACACTTCAGTTCAGATGCTTCTAAGGGACCCAAGCTGTTACAGCTGATTTTGTCCTTTAGATAACTTTTCTAAAGAGTTTCTAACTAAGTGGATTGGCAAGCAGATACAAATCATATGGGCTTTTTTTTGTTTCTTTTCCCTTCTAATCCCTTTCAGGACTTTGGCAATCAGATTTTCTGCAACTTCTAGTCAATAACAACATGCTCTGAAGAGTCAGAGTGAGTCTAAATTTAGGTTTGTGCACATATCAGCTGGGAATTCCACAGCATACAGCAGCCTAAGAAATATCATTTGCATGAGAGCAGATGAGTGGAGTGTTTGCTGGTTTCTTAACTTCATATTGATTAATTTGCCTTGGGATTTATCAAGTAATAACTGAAGCAATGAATTCTTTCCCAGTAAGTTATTTAGGTTTTTAAATGAAATTAGATTTTTGCTGTAATGTATTTTTATTATATTAGTGTCTAACAATCTAATTTGTGTGAGGCACTCTGTAAACATGTAACAAGAAAGACTCTCAGCTCTGGAAAGCTTTATCAAGGAAGGCGGACAAAAACAGATAGAGGAAGAGAGGTGCAAAACTGTGAAGTGATTTGTCAGGTTTGGTGGCAAAATAGAACTAGGACCTCTGTCGTTTGAGTGCTGTCCTCACGCATCCATCCATTGGCTCATTAACTCATCTGCAAATACTTTTGCATTCAATTTTTGGGTCCATTCCCAGAAAATATTGTGTGCTCCATCCAACTCAGCTGAACACAGTTGGTGTTGGGGACATTCATCTCCATCAGAGGCTAGATTTGACATGTCTGAATGCATAGTTTCATTCAAATATATGCTGAAAGTGAGGCATTCACCAGTAGTGAAAGATACCAATTTAAAACTGCACTGCTGTTATGGAGAGCACAGAGAAAGGACTTCATGTCCACTGCTGACATGGTTTTCACTACTTTTCTTACATATTTAGAATTATGTTCTTAGTCTCTCTCTATCTATATGTGTATCTTAATAATTTGAATCCATGTTTCTTTGAAAATGAATTATTCATTCTTTTGTAAAAACACAGCCTTCTTCCTACCAACACAAGTCATTTCCACAGGCTGTGAAGGGTCACTCTGCTTCTTGTTTCTCTTCCGCAGGCTTGTTGTATGTTGGCTTCAGCGCCTGTATGTTTGGCCTCTACAGCTTTATGCCAGTGGTCATAAAGAAAACTAGTGCTACTGCCGTCAACCTCTCCCTACTCACAGCTGACCTGTACAGCCTCTTCTGTGGATTATTCCTCTTCCACTACAAGGTATGTGGAAATGAGAGATGCATTTGGGTAACAGCAGGATGCCTGAAGAAATGTCAATGCAGAGCAATGAGACAGAAGAAGCCTCCAAGCTTTGTTAGATCTACATGGTAAAAGTGCAGATTTCTTTTATACTTCAGGTTTCCCACACCAAAATGAATTTTATTTTATGATTCCCAGTTTTTAAAGAGGGCTTATTTGGTCTTATTGTTGTGAATTTTGAGTACCTGTTCATCAGCAACTGTATCATTAATTTTATTTTACTTATCAGAGGTAACTTTCAACTGCTGTGACCAGACCCAGGGTGGCAGCATGAAGGGAAGGACTCTTCCAAAAATCCCATAGGATTTTTATTTTTTTTTTTGCCTGAGAGCAAGGAACATGCTGAATTCTGAATCATGCTGATTCTGAAATATAACTCGTAATTATCCATGAATTGCACCTTTCCTGTAAACCAAACCAGTGGCTTTCCTGTTAGTGTAAATGCCAAATTGTGCAGCAGATTTGTGTTGAACTTTTCCCTCTCAGGTGTTCTAATATCTAAAACATCTGGCACACATTTTGTCTCCAATTAAAAGAAGTGGCACTTCATTATTCACAAGTATCCCCCCAGTGTCCATCACATGCAAGCAGCATCAGGATGCTGGAGGCGATTGGTTTGCACCACCATTTGTTCATAAGAGGGAGGTTACTTGATAGCTAAAATGGTGGCCCAGAGAAGTGTTAGGTAAAGGAAAGTCTTAACATTCTGAGTATCTAACCAACTCAAATCAGCCTTTGTGATAGTAATGGTACCTGAGTGAACCTGAATGAGACAGTGAAAGTTCAAAGCTTCAGAGTTCACAGATTTAATTTTTTTCACTATTGCCTTTTGTTTTGTTTTTATGGCTTTAAGAATTTTGCAGAGACAGGAAAAGCAAGTATAGAAACAAAAATTTGACAGACAAAACAATATAGAGGTGGTCTGCTGCTTCATGGGTCTGTCTCATGATGATTTGATTCCTTGTTCTTTCTGCCCGACACTTCAAACTTAAAGTGTTTGACATTAGGTATTAGCTGAATATTGTTGTCTCCTGTTAATAATTTTATTTGATACCCATAGCAAAGTACGTTTAGCTCTGCTAGTTCACTATTTCTAAGAAAAATGGCTATATTACACTGTAAAAGACAGGCAAATTTAATTCTGAAAATGGTAGTGGTGGTGTTCTATCAAAATCAAACTCTGTTAGAGGGAGAGACTCAAAGGCAGCAGGGATTGGACAGCTTTGTGCTCAGCATTGCTCATACCTAACAAAAAAGGCAATTTAGAAAACCCAAACCTTAAACTTGAGGCCAGAAGAGAAGACTCAGAACTGGAAGGTTTTCTGGTTGAAAGCAAGGTTTCATCATCTGTCCTGATAACTGGTTGAGCTCCACCTCTGAAGTAGCTGGTGGTCTCCTCTGCCACTTACTCATCTGATTAGAAAACTGAAAATCTTTCTTCCACGGTTAATGTATGTGTCATGCAGTCTTCTTCATGAACTCTTACCAGACTCTTACTTCAATACACGATGACTTCATCAGTTACAAACCTTCTTATTTCCAGCATAAATTTACTTGTGGCTTTTGGTCCATTCATTTTTCTGCCAAGAGCATCCCTCAGCATAAAGAATGCCCCTGTCTCCTTAGCATTTTACTCCATTGATGCACCAATAGGCAGCAGTTGTATCCTCTCCACACGCCTAGTTCACTAACCAGGGCAAACCCTTCTCTGCACCTATCTGGTTGTATTTCATCCTTCCTGAGGTAGTTCCTTCAACTCTAGGAGCAGGAAAGGTCCCTCCAGCACCTGGCATAGTGCTCTTGTCTCTCCATTTCTCCAGGAAGCCTGTTACCCCAGAGTAAAACTATATTTACATTTTTCATCACTGCTTTTCCTTCATGGTTTGTACTCACCCTGCAATTCATATAACTCACGTGAGTCTCCCCTTTGTTCTTCCCAGCTGAAGCGCTGATACAGAAAAGACCTTTGTCAGGACTTTGTGAAAGGGACTTCACCTGAAATGTAGTATCAATTTCCCAAGCTGTCGGTGTCTCCTTTCATACACAAGTTAGATTGCAGAAGAAAGAGAGGCCATATTCAGAAATGATCTAGATTTAAAAGACCACTTAGTTATGTGGTTCCTTCTTTAGTTGCCATGTTTTTGTCCTTAGACAGGTCACCTCCTCCTTTTCTTTCTGGTTTACTACCAGGTGTCATTTTATATGAGGAAGTAGAACTGTGAAATATGCAACTTGCAGTCAATAATGGAGTCTATCCTTAAATGCTCTAAGTTAATTCCCCTCCCAAGACTGTGTACACTTGCTTGTTTTCCAGCTTCTAAAAAGCAGTTTCATTCCCAGCTCAGCTGTGCATCTCATTCAGACACGCAGCTCCTTCTGCTTATTGCTGCTCTGGCCAATGGGCACAGCCCCACTTCACTGGGAAGCAAATGGCTTTATGCTGAATTAGGATCAACTGAGTGGTTTAGTACCCCTTGCAGAATACAGTTTTATGAGTCTTTCAAGAAACAGTTATTATTTTTTCCCTGCGCTGCTACCTTTATCACCAGATGGGTTTATTGCACCTATAACAGTAAATCTGTGAAAATCTGTACAAAATGCAAGAAATTACTTTAACTGGGTTTTAGAGCCTCTGAAACCAAACTGGGAAAAGATTGTGCTTGAAGTGTTTGAATTCGCTAGCATTTAATTTCTTTATCATACAGACTTGCAGCATCATGACATGCAGGACAATGAGTTTATGTTTATATTCTTACCCCATATGCAGATATCTTTGTAGCGCATTGTACAGTTCCCAGGCCCACAGAAGCTAGAAAATATGTCCTGTTAACTTGACAGGTATACAGTTAACGTATAATTCAAGATGTTAATTGTTCAAGCTTTTATTGTATTTAAATGTAATGATTTATGACATTCAATTTGAGGTAGATGACTAAATTGTAGTGCATTCTTAAAATTATCTGCACCCCCCAAATAAAAGCTCTCTGTTTAGTTCTTCTGTAATCAGTAATTGACTCCAGATGCCCCAGTGAATGGAGAAATGTTTCTGGCCTCTTTGGTGGCTGAATATTTGCAGCTGCCAGAGGATTTAAGTATAAACCTCCATATCTTCAATTCTTTTTTAAAATTCTCACCGTATTGATATATTTTATAGAGTTTTGACATTCAAAACTTTCCTGTTTTCATTTCACCTTCTTCTTAGCACAATTAAATTATCTTCTGCTTTGAAAAACAAACTTAACTTACTACTATTGTTATTGTTGATGTTGTTGTTATTATTGCTGCTGTTATCCTGTATCATCACATTCATCTTCACCTCCTGTCTTTCAGACTCATCTTTTGTTTTGATTTGGCCTGGTTTCTTGGTTTCTGTGAACTTCAGTGTTCCCAGGAGTACTAAAGGCAGCCTGCATAAGGGCCTTTCCCACCCTACACAAGCAGGAGGGAATCCACAGTGCCCTCCCCTGGTGTGGGAAATGAGCTTGCAGAGCAGAGCTAAGGGGCTACTTTGCTGGTTGGGTTTCATCCATGCTTTCTGTCTATAGACATGGTGGTAAACAGCTTCGGAACCAGAGGATGCCTTATAAATGTGATATAATGCTGTGTAGAGGGATGTCTCAGCATAGCATGGAAGAAATTTCGTGTTCTGAGTAACAGGACTGGCCTTGCCCTGTCAGAGACTGCAATAGCTGTTCTTTGTCATGCACACACTGACACCAGTGGTGGTGGTAAACTCAGGGCCAGTTCTCTGGGGGTATGGGTTGGCACTTTTGTACAACTTCAGTTGGTTTTTGCCTAGGGCATGTTCTTTTTTACATTTTAGTCTCAGTCTTGGCTTCAATTTTATGTGAATTTTTAAAGTTCATACTTTTCATTGGCAAGCTGTATGTTGTGCTTTAGTCATTCTAAGCAAATTGGGTTCTCCTTAAATAATCTAAGCAGTTTATTTTAAGTTTTCCACCAGCTAGAGCGTGCATACTGATTGTGTTCTGCACCAGCAGGTCGAGTCACACTGTATTATATCATTATCTAGCAAGCCAAGCACAATCAATTATGTTCTGCCTTGGCAAATTCATTCATTATTTTATCCAAGATACAGCTATAAAAAATCATAATTTCTGGATACAGTAGCAATTTCTAAGTGGAGAAAACATATATTTCATAATAAATCAAGGAAGTCTCATAACTTGATTTAGACTCATGCAGAGTATCTGTAGAAAGGGCTTGGATACACAAACGTGATACTCAAAACCTTTCAGCAGCAGAAATCTGAAATGCTGCTAGCTGAAGTCCTACTTGCTGATACTGATGGTTCTAAAAATGACTTTTCAATGCTAATTCTAACAGCAGAGTCCCTCCAATGGAAAGGAGCAGATAACAGCCTTCCCACTACATCAAGAAACAGGCCATGAAGGAAAAAGGGTTTCAATGTAATGGAGAAGAGAGGGTACAAGTTGGATGCAATAGGTTTCAATTTAATTTTTGCCAGCACAGATCCTAAGCAATGTCCATGAATTGGGGATTCATGTGAGCTTCACTGAGAAACAATGGTACAACATTATTTCTAGTACAACAGGCAGTGCAGGCTGAACAACTGTAAAAATGTATTTTTCACATTACTACTTCCTCAGTCATAAGATTTAGGATATTTTCCTGATGAAATTTGATATGCAAGCTGCTTGACCCATAAACTCTGGTTGAATGGAATTTAATCTCACGGGGCTTTTATCCTAGTAAAGGCTTCTAAGCTTTTGATAATGAGGGTAAATCATATTACTAGTTAATTCTTTACGCCATTGCTAATGTGCAGAAACCGATGTGCATGTTTCTCTTTCTTTTCCAGCATACTAAATTTCCTACAGTGGGACTCCGTCTCAACAGCTGTGTTCCCATGAAGCTGTACTGTCTGTATGCCTTTCATCTAACTGCCATTTTAAAGTCTTCTTTTTCATATTTCTTTACATTTATTTCTTTTATTTATCTGCATTTCTTCCTCCAAATTATAATAATAAATTAGAAAACAGTTAGCTGTGTATGTTTAAAGAGCTACCTTGAGGTGGAAATGAGTTAGGTCTGTCTTTGGTCATGCTTGAATGTATATTGCTCTGATAGAAAGGGCCACATCCACTCTCCCTTTGTCTGAGGGTGCAGGATGCTATACAATAAAAAGGCTATGAAGTAAATGACAAGAGAGAGTAGAAGCTGGAAAATTAAATTACTCCTACCAAGACGTTGCACAATCTGGCAGTAGATTTTTAACAAAACAGCACAGATATGGCAGCTTTGTGAAAATATTTCATTGTTGAAAGGATATCTCTTCCTTTCACAGTGTTATCTTGCAATAGATTCATTAGTTACAAAGCATGAATAGTGAAACATGGATACTTACTGTTTTGAAGCTGTCAAAAAGAGTATAAAAGATGTGGCATTCATATTGCAAAAGTTATGATGAAAGCTTCAATTTCAATTTTATTTTTTCAGACACTAGCTCATCATAAATGTCAAATTCCGTAGATTGTTTTAATGGCTCTTAGCTTGGGATTTTTATTTTGTCTCATGTTAAAAGACTGCTCACAACAGAACTGGTTGGGAGTTTTCTAGCAAAATTCATTTTTGTTGGAAATGGCTAATTATCAAAAGAGAAATTCTAAGTGGAAAAAATCCTGTTTTCAGTATGCTCCCAAGGAAACAGAAGCTGGCATTTCTCAGACCTTGACTGTTGTTTTGCCCTCTCATCTAAGAGATTGCAGCAGTGCACATTTTGCAACATTTTCAGCCAGGTATTCTAGAACTGGAAGATCTGCGGTGCAGAAAACACAAGTTATGCAGCTCATGAATTCTGGAAGCTAGAGAACAAATCTCAGTACTGCATTAAGCAGCCCAGAACCCCAAGAAGGAGCTTTTAAGGCTTCCAGGCATCTGCCATGGAGATAATCCTGTCAGCTGCAGTCAGCAATTGCCAGAGTTTCCAGTAGGCATACGGTTTATTTTCCTAGCCAGGAACTAGTTCATAATTACAGCAAGAGAACAGCCAGGAGCTTATCTACCTAACTGTACATGGGTTTATATTCTCTAACTATGTAATTTAGATTTCTTAATATTCTTAGTGAATGCCTGGTTGATAGCATGTACTGACAACACCGCTGTTCTGTGCCTTGCTACTCAACACCTGGTTGTCAACACAGAGTATGGTTTTAGGTTTTTTGTATGGATGCTTAGATAGTCATAATATTTCTTTTCTTTCTCCACCTTTCCCCCCTTTTTATTGTGTGTAACTTTTGAATCAAATCTTTTTATGTCTCAGTATCACATCTTCCTGCAGAGCTTAAGTATTAAAATGTTGAAAGATTTGTTTGCAATTTCAAAAGAGCTTTTCAATTTGATGTATTTCTACTCTTTTTAAAAACATGCGTAAGGTAGGTATGCGAGTAAATTTTCATTTGTATAAAAGGTGTTTGAGGCCAGTTGAAACTCATGTAATCACTGAATAGAACCAGTTTCAGACTGAAGTAGTTTATACTGACAATCCAACCAGCCAGGGGAAAAAAAGGCTCTACTACGTGACTGAGTTCTGCCTTTGGTCATATGGGATAGCAAATTGCCTAGTAGATATTGACTACTCAAAACATGAAATGAAAAAAGAATGTAAATGTTAACTGTAGCAAAAAGATGTGTAAAATCAGCCCATTCACAGACAGTCCCCAGAGAAAGAAAAGAGACAGTATATCTGTCTGTGTAATCTACTTAAATTGATTCTCAGACTTGCTTGCAATGAACCACTTAAGTGCTCTGACCTTCAAGGCACTGGGAAAATGATTTACTTACCTTATAGTGGGAAGTTGTTATTTTTCAATCAAAATCATGAACAAAAGTTTTAAGTCCTAGCATAGAGTCTGTTAGTTTTCTCTAATAAATGAAGAGGAGCCTCAGCATTGCAAATTTCCATCATTGACATTTCTCAATACAGACAATGTTATGCTGAGGTTCGGTATTGCTTTCAGTTATTATAAAATACTCTTTCTTAAGTGTCTTGAACAAAGAATTGTCTTTGGAGAAGAAGTTGAACATGGATAAAAAAACAGGAATATACTTTGACTACTTGAAGAAGGTGATTCACATCACTGTCATGGGACCTGAATATTTAACACCTTGCAGAGTGCTGAGTCCATCATCCCCAAGTCTTCACTGCTTTCTTTGCAGGAGTAGATAAGGGGGAGCAGTGTTTATGGAACTAGGGAGAAATAGGTTTCTCACTAGTGAGAAATGGTTAGGGAGTTGTAATTCAGGATGCTGTTTTATTTTGTATGTAGTTTGAAGTCACTGCTGCCCACAGTCAGAAGAGGTGATCCCACTAGTCTCTTCTGTCCCCACCTCTGCCCCTAGGCTCAACAATGATCCAGACACATGGACACTATAGCGACCAAAGGGAGGCAATGGCGTTGTACTGCTGGAACATGCAATGATATCCTTACATTTAGCATAAGGCCTCCATCCATCATTTTTATTTGGTGTTAATATTTGGATATTATTAACTTGAAGAAATGCAAGAAGCCAGGTATGGTAACAATGGGCTTTGAGAACTTGGAGAAAAATAACAGTCAACACACATTGCCTTGTTTGAGTTAGTTTTGCGTTTCAATATGAGGAAAAAGTTGTTCAGAGATCTCTTAAATATACCACAGAGTACATTATGAAGTTTAATTCTTAGACTCTGAAGGAAGTAAGCAGTGTTTTGGAAAAAGTAGTAAAGAGTCATGGGAAAGGTAAAAGTGAGCTTATAGTTCCTACCCAATATGAAAACAGACATATTAACAGAAATCTTCCTCTTATTGGAAATAATTAACTCTTGGATGATAAATCTTCAACAAAACCATATGGGTTTTAAAGATGCTGGTGAGTATGGGCTGAAAAGAGAAATTTGGGAGAGTGGAGCAGCCGAAATGCATAACAACACAGAACAGGAAAATGGTTTGAATAAACTGCAGAAAGCAAAAAATCTCATAACAAATACTGCCTTTTTTGTCATTATAAGAAAAAGTGCAGACAAAAAAGTATAACAGATATGCTGTTAAATGAGCTGGATCTCACCACAACAGACTTTTAATAAATGATACTCAGTGAATATGAAAACAAAGACCAGGAGGCTCAGTTTCATAATTATTTGTGGGGAAATATTAAAAAGAAAAAGTAAATGAGAACCTCAGCATTCCCCGAGTCAAGCAGACTTTTGAAGACAAGCGCAATGAATCTGTTGAGCTACCTACCTCAGCAATAATTTGCAACCCAAAGGAGACAACAAAAAAAAAAGTAATGAATTAGCAAAGCAGCAGCTGCATTCAAAAGCTTAAATAAGGCTCAGTTACTGTACATCTACAAAGATATTCAAAATATGATTCTTCAAGTTCAATGCTATTTCTATCTTAGCATATGGAAACCAAGTCTGGAAGTTCCCCAGAGATGTAGAAGGCAAATGGTAGGGTTAAATGCAATAGCTGCATTATAAATTTGGAGATTTCTTACAGTATTGAGTAAGTCCTTGTTTCCAGAAAAGAAGAGAATATTTAGGTAGTGTGTTAAGAATTGTGCCTGGCCATCCACATTGTCTATGAGCCACCAGAAAGAAAAATAAAATTGGAAATTAATTAATTTCTCTGTTTTGATTGACTATCTAGATTGAAGTGCTTACTCCAGTTGTGCCTTCTACCAGCCAAATTAATGAATGTTACAGACATACACGGTTAAAGCATCCAAATTACCTCTTACTTCCTACCAAAATGGAAGAATGGACAACAGGCAGACATAACGTCAGTCAGAAGTCATTGCTTCTACATGCTTTCAATCTAAGTAGTAACATATTTTATTAACTACTAGAAAGTCTTCAAAAAGCATCTTCTTTGTGCCTAAACTCCCACTTCCCACTAAACTGGAAGCTTTCAAACCCATAATATGGAATAGATGCTTGTCATCAGCACTGCTGCTAAGCAACTTACCTTAATTAACTAGAGTAAACTTCTGGAGTTATTTCCACCACTGGCATGTGTTAAGTTTAGCAAGCAAGAATACCTGCTCTTTTAGGTGTTCCAAAGGATCATAACCAGTCTGAAGGAGATTTAAAATACCTTTGATTTAAAATAATCTGGTTTTATATCTTAAGAACAAGAGCAGAACTTGTAGGGGAGAGCTCCAGATGCAACTGGGCTAACCACCCTTTTAAAAAAATAGCTAGAAATAAATAGAAAACAGTGAGTACAAAATAATCACAAAAGAAAACTGACACTATACAGGTGAAAATGAAAAGGAGTAATTGCTGTAAAAGGTAAACCAAGCTTGGCAATGTAGGTGACAGTGAAACAAACAGCTGAAAGTTCTTTTTGTATATGAACAGAAGAAATACTTTCACTATGCAAAGACAGTAGAGGCTAAAGTTAAACAACTTTTAGTTTGGAATCAAAATGAAATCAGGACTTTTTGTCATATTCAGGAAGAACAAGAGTTAAATAGGAAAGCAATGCACAGTAGTTAATAGAAATATAAATTACTAAGTCAGAAGTAGAAACAGAACACAATAATCTGAGTTCTTTCAAGTGTGGGAATACAGACAGTTGGAAGAGTTGTGTATGAAGTAGGCAATAAACTAAAATCAGAAGTGGACACCAGGGAGAAATAATTAGGCACATGGAGATAAAGGGAAAATTGGATAAAATGTGACCTGGTACACATAAAGGTGAATCATCCAATCTAAATCTCATGTCTGATAATTTAACAATTTTTTGTAGACAAAAGGCAAATGTAGATCTAATCTGTAAGGCTTTGGTACAATGCACTGTAGAAAATTAACAATTAAGCTAAGGAACAGGATTAGCGCTGTAATGATGGGAAGCTAGGTGAGAAACTTGTTAATGAGGATAAAGGACAAGGCAACATGCTGAGAGAGAAACAGCTTGCTAGAAGGACGTCTTTGCTGATGGAAGTCACAAAGAGTTGATCTGAAGACTGGCCTTGTATAGTGACTGTAGTAATAGCTTTGGCACCTCAGTAGGAAGGAAGGTTAAAATAATCAAGCAACAAGAACTGGGTGACATTGAGAAATGCAATGAATCACAAAGTGCAAGGTAATATCTGTGGCAATAGATGGGAGGAATTTAAGCACGATTGTGGCAAAGCTGTTTCCAAACGGAACAATCTAGGTATTTCTAGCATTGATGGAGAAGTGCTAATGCCATAGAACAGGACAACTTACCATATAAGGACAGCATTTTTTCGCTGTAGCTACACACTTTTTTGGTCAAGCTCAAGAGGACCAAACAGAGCTTTTTGTCTTACCTGCTCCAAAGCCTTGACAGAGTAAGTGTGTATCTGCTAAGAATGTACTGAATGTGCAAGTCCTAAAAAATGTTTGTTATATATAGCATAGCTTTGATTTCTGATGAACTGGGAGGGACTATGGTACCTCAACATATATAGATCAAACTGTAAATTCACAGGGAGGAAAGGAAAATTATTTGAGCTAAAGACATAAGAATATATGGGCAGAATCTGAGAATGCGTACCTTTAGAAATTAGGGGGATTTTTTGGCTATTTTAGCAGAGAGGTTCCAGAACAGACTTCAAATAGATTAGAGGGGAGTGGGCAAAAGCCCTTATAATGCTTGCAGGAGGGCAGGGAGTATTTGCCAGATGGAATATGTGATCTGTCTACGCAGTAGGGAGAGGGTGGGGTTGGATTCAGTGGCTTAGGTCATGCTCTCTGTTATGGTTTCCTTGTATGCCTGACTTGTGAGTTGACTCAGTTGAGAGCTCTTGGAACTCCTGAGGTTTGGCCTCGTGTTGCTGGCTGCAAACATGCCAGACTGTGGAGAACCCTGATGTGAAACAGCCACATCACACTCCCTTCAGACAGCTTACATAGTCACTCATGGTAAGGGTAACTGCAGCTGTGTATTCCTTGTTTCTCAGGGTAGGAGTGCTCCCTGTTTTATGGCTGAGAGAAAACAACTACATTCTGGAAGACTGCTGTAGGAATATATTGTTAGATTCAGCAGGAAAACATAAAGAATCCAAGATGAATCAATTATTGTACCTTGGTTTTGAACACACTGAACAGAATTAGCCACATATACATTATTTGAGAATTGAGTACTGCAGACAACTGCTACTATATTAAATACTTACACACAAAACCAGAAAGACGCATAGCAACTGGGAGCCGATAGGACAAACTAGCAAAGAATATTGAAAGCTAAAAGTGGAGAGGGTAAATTGATTTTATTTTTATAAGCTGTTCTGTTGTGTTCCTCCTTTTTGTATTAAGAACATTTAAAAGGATAACTGCTTTACCACTCTCTTGCCAAGTGATTGATATGAAATAACCAGAAAAGTTAACCAGAAATAACCTTGTCCCACAGTAAGGATGCTCACAGGAAAATAGAGCAGTGTAATATAAGTGTTTTAACTTCACATAAAAATCTCTGTCTTAGGTAGGTAAGATTAAAACAGATTGCAGGACTCATTCTACCTTGCACTTTTTAATTAGATAGACTGCTGGTACCGCAGGGGTACTGAACATGGGCTCATTTTTCCTCTACATCTGATGGCAGAGGCAACAAAGGAAAACAGAAGACAAAGCAGCATTCCCATCCCTCCTGGCACCTAGGAAAGGAAGATAAGCCTTTTCACACAAACATGTTGCCCTAACAGGCACATATTTAGAAAGGACAGACAATTATGAATTTTTCCTAATGATATCTTTTGAGGAGCATGAAATCATGCAGATTTATTGTAAAACCAGTGTTTGCCTTACAGCTCAGAGATTTTTCTCCAAATACTATCAGTTTTCTCCGTAAGTTTGTTTTATTCCACCAATGAATTCTAGAAAAACTATGAAGCTTCCCAAATTTTAACAGAATATGTGGTGACAATTTTCTGGTAACCCCCTCATTCTTTTCCTGTATAGGTAACCTCATAATTTGAGAGGTTAGGACTTTCCCACTGACCACCTTCTTACCAGTTAAACTGTGCCCGTCATCAAACACCACACAAGGACTAAAAAAGAGGGTGCTGTTGTACAATAGAAAGCATGGACCACTATGTTTTACCTACAGTAAAACATGAAAGCACTAGGACAAAAATCCTTGATACTCAACTGGAAAATACAGAAAATGTGTCATATGATTACTTCACATCACAATTTCTATGCAACATTTGTGATTCAGTGTAAGTCATAGTAATAGGCAGCATTTCATCTGAGTTAGAGCACACTGAGGGTGCAAGCAGGCAGAAGGAACTGAGAAGTATGGCCTTTCTGTCATGCATGAAATGACAGAGAGAAAAGTTCCTTTAGCTTCTTTGTTTTCACCAAATGGCAGTGAGGCCAATGTCAGGTTTTCACTCTCATTGAAGCAAGGCAGATGCTTCTTACTTTGGGTTCTGACCGCCATGAGTAACAATGATGTGTTGAGACATGCCTGTAGTGCAAGCCTCCTTCATCCAGTGAAGAATTTCTATGTGACTGCCAATGGGCAGGAAAGAAAAGAAAAAAGATGTGGAAGAACTAGCTACAAATTTCACCTTGAATCCCAGCTGCCTTGGGAGGGCAAGATAGGAGCTTAAGTCATCACTTAAGATTATATCCTCAGAGTTTTCCATGGGAATAGCTGGAGGTTGTTAAAGTGTGAAGGTGATGCAATCCTGCCTGTAGCGTACAGACACACTGCCCAGAAGTTACCATTGTTACTGGAGCTGTCCAGTGCCCCTTGGTACCCTTCTCAGCAGGGCAACACTCAAGCATTCAAGCTTCTGCACTTGGGGAGCTGAGAAGGCATGCTAAGCCGTATCCTCAGTGGCCTGGGTCCCTTCAAAGATCTGTAGATTAAAGATCTGAGAGATATAGCAGGATGTATGAAGGTTCTGGTGGATGAGTTTTATCTGTTCAAATGCAGCCTGGAAAACTCAGCAGCTTTTCTGGTGTTTGGTGCTATTTGGATTTTACAAAATGGCTGCACTAATTTCTGTTGATGACAAAGATGTATCATCACCTGCCTAGAGCTGCGTTCTGCAGCTCACTTGGGAAGATGTCTACCTATTCATAGGAAATGTTCTCCCAGTTAACTCCCACCTGGGATCAGTGATCAGCCAAAGATCAGGTCTTTATCTCTCATCCCTGAAAGTAGACAGAAGTAATTGAGACTGAACCAGAAGATTGTTCTCCTGATAAAAAGCAGGGCAGACCCTGAATCCCGAAGGGACATCTTCTGCAAAGGCTGGGACAAAACCAGTTTGTCATAGTTTCAGTAAATCACAATCCAGCCTAAGATAATTTTGTCCAGATCCTCATGGGTCTGAGCCAGGGGAGTTACCAGAGAGCATGATGAGCTATGACTAGGATGCTGGCTCCCATTTCTATTGATAAAATAATATGTTTGTAATATCCAGCTACACAAGTGGAAGCACTGTGGAAATCCATAGCTCTCAGAGCCCTCACCCTTCCTGGTACTGCTGCTGGCTCGAGAGTGTGTGCATCCCACAGCGCAGCTTCTGGGCTTGGTCACAGTGAACTTCATTTGGTATATCAGAGGCAAAAATAGAAAACAGTGTGAAAAGAAGCTGAGTCTCTCAATCAGTTCATCAAACTGAGTAGAAATATCTGTCTGCTATACAAAAGATAATGACACAAATTTGGTTTTAGCTCCCTTCGCTCATCCTGCCCAGGTACTCATGTGTGAAATTACCCAGGGGGAAGAGATATAAGTCAGTGCAGGAACCCCTATTGGCCTTATCTTTGATGGGCTGTGCAGCATATGCTACAAACTGAATTAATTCAGAAAACAGAGAAGTTCATCAGACAGTACAGACCCACTGATGGCAATAAGAAGGTGGTAGAAACAGCCTGCCTGGAGAGCATGAGGATTGTCAACAGAAATATGGAACTAAATGAATTTTTCACCTGATATGTACATTTTGTTCCTCTTCATCAGTGTAATTCTGAGGAGATCACTTCTCTCTAATATTTAAAATTTGAACTAATAGACCTGAATTCTTGATTTTTTGCCAAAATGTGGAGAATTTCTAGACGAGCTAAGGGAGAAGGTAGTTAATTCATTTCATGACACTTTAAAATTTTCATTAGTCCTATAACAAAAAATTCATTTTAAAGTCTTAAAAAGCACAGTTGGGTTGCTGTAGGCTAGGGGCTGGGCTTCATATTACCTACCAAGAGATTCACTCTGTGGCTGCTGTAGTCAAGTACAAATAGAACTGGAGCACTGCAGCTCCAGTAGTCTGCTCCTGTAGACTATCTCCAGTTCAATGGACCGAGTAAAAAAGAATTTGCATTTTCATAACCATTGTAATAATGGTCTTGATCATTATCATGATAGCTGAGTGATAAACCAAAATTAGCAAATCATTGAGTTTCTTTGTCTGTGTGGGCTTTTCTGCAGACTCACATCTGTCTCTTTTTGTCACTTTGAAT
>JANHGB010042115.1:0-18749 GCA_026283785.1 Coracopsis vasa
CTGGGAGCAGAGGCCAAACATACCTTTCTGCACATTGTGCAGCAGAATGCCCGGGAGAGGACCCGGGAGAAGTTGCAGCTTGGCTTCTCTTTGAGCTAAAGGGAAAGCTAAGTTGTAGTATTTATTTCTGCCATTTTAATGTACCTGGTCCAAACAATTCAACAAGTCACAAAGACATGCCCACTGGAGAGCTGGTGTTGGATAAAATGAATGAAAACAAGCTGTGAATGTGTTATGACATTCCTGAAGAACAGCTTCTAAAAGAGTGAGAGGCTGGCTGAGGTATCCTTGTGGATCATTGTCCAACTTCACCATGCAATGATCAACTCCTTCAGATAAAATTTTTCTCAGCAAGGTCCTTGTTTTTCCAATGCAATCTGCTAATTTGCTCGTTTCTTCTACCACTGCCTTAGCTGTAGCTAGAAGGTTAGACAAAGAGGAGCATTAGGTGTAAAATAAATGAAATATTTTCATATTAAAATGCACATTTTACATGCAGATAAACCAACTGGAATTTAGCAACACTGATAAATCTATATTCAGTGAAACTAATTTCAGAAGGAAAACAATGAAGGGTGTTAAACTATATCAAAGAAACCTGAACATTAGAAACTTCCAGTTGTTCGGTCTTTCAGAAACACAGAACGGTGTCCCACAGGCAGGGACACCTTCCTCTAGGCCAGGTTGCTCAAAGCCCCATTCAACTTGGTCTTACATGAGCACTGTTAACCTACAAGCATGAAAAACAGACACTGTCCTCAAATTTAAATTGTACTCACCAGCAAAGCAACTACTATGTACAAAACCAACCAACCAAACACACAAAAAACCACAAAAAAAATCCAAAGCCCCAAATAGTCCAAAAAACCTCAACTGTCAAGCCAAAAAAAGAAATTAACTTTTAAATACACAAAAGTTAGTGTAAACATCTGGTGCTGAATGCTTAATTATGCAGATTATTGCAAGTGTCCCATTTCTGACAGCAAGTCTCTTAATTGCTCCAATAAAACCATCTGTACAGGCAATTTCATCTGATAGCATACCCTACATGAATACTTAGATCAAATTTTGAATCATCTGTAGATTATCTGATGATAAATATGAAACAAGCAAATTAAGACGATGTTGTGGTTTAAGGAATACCTGATATTGGATATATTTCACAGGTGTAGACCCTCAGCAATCTCAGGCAGCAAGTGCCCACAAAACGCAACCTTTCTAAATCCAGAAGAGTAGCAGTGTACTGGAATCCTTTAAGTCCACGAAGTTCTTCAACTCCCAGCACCAGTGTTGTCCAGCTCCAGTGAAGAATGCTCAATAAAGATTCAAAGCATTCCTATTCAGATTATGAAAAATAGAGAAGACAGATTTTGTGTTAAAAACAAAAACTGAACTTTCAGCATCAGTGTAAGATGAGAAGCAAATAGCATTTATATCCATGTTTATTATGAAAACATATTTATGTCTCTACACATCTACCATACAACACACAAATCCTATCTGCTTGAGAATAAAAAGCACTGAGAATGTAGGGAAGATTGAACTGTAATAGCATGCTAAAAGCAATTTATATCATATATGTTATATATGTTATTTGTGTGTGGAAGTCTCCCAGTTATTTAAAATCTAGCAATTGTTTGCATTCACCTGTAATAGAGATTTTTCAATATATTTTACCTGCTTTGTCTACATATGAATAGTGCAATACTTTTAACAGAATATATTTTTGTCATAACAGCAAAGACGTATCAGGCCTGTCTCTTTGTTTTTAAACAGTTAGGATTTGCAGGGTCATGGGAACTATATCACAATTACAAGTACTTGAAAGTTCATCATAAGCACATGATAGTCCACAAAAACTCAAGGACTTAAAAAGTTTTGTTTGTCCAAAAATTAGTATCTAGTGTTATTAAGTATGGTTGATAGTTTCATAAAGTTGTACCTCAGAAGCCAAATTACAAGTATACTCAAATACTACTCAGATACTCATAGCAGCCTTCCAGTATCTGAATGGGGGCTATAGGGATGCTGGGGATGGACTATTCATTAGGAGCAGAAGTGATAGGACAAGGGGTAACGGGTTAAAACTTACACAGGGGAAGTTTAGATGAGATATAAGGTATGAGGAATAAGTTCTTTACTGTAAGGGTGGTGAGGCACTGGAACAGGTTGCCCAGGGAAGCTGTGAATGCTCCCTCCCTGGCAGTGTTCAAGGCCAGGTTGGACAGAGCCTTGGGTGACATGGTTTAGCGTGAGGTGTCCCTGCCCATGGCAGAGGGGCTGGAACTGGATGATCTTAAGGTCCTTTCCAACCCTAACTACCCTATGATTCTGTGATTCCTGAAAATTAAACCAGCTCTAAACCTTTTCATTCTGCAGGAAAAAGCCGAGCAATATTCAAAGCATCAAGCACAGGCATGGAATGAGTGCTGTCGTGACATATGGGAAAGGCTGGAAATCACACAGGCTATGCACGTGGGCACGTCAGCATTTGATGACTTCCCACTAAAACTTTCCTCAGGAGTTGTTCCTGTTCATGGCTCTGCTTCCAGGGACACAGGAAGAAGTTTCAACACTTGTACCCACCACTTCTGAGCAGACCCAAGAGGAAAAGGCTTCCCACAGGCTCAGACTGGGAGCAAGGAGGTGACAGCTATGAGGATGCCAGCAAAGAAGCCTTTGGGTAGTAGGAAGTGTCACGCATGCCCTCAGACTCCCGCTCAACAGCTGCTTTGGAGATAGCTTCCATCAAAACAAGGCTAAAACAACATCAAGGGCATTGAAACGAACATCTCTGATCTGATCAGTTCCACATGGGATCAGGAAATGGGCAAGGTGCCCACAAGGGGGGTCCCCTGTGTGGGGACAGTGGCACATATTGCCAACAACCTCCCAGAACACTGCCATGGGATCCACCATGGGACAACCTTCTAGCTCTCTGACTCATCAGTGCACGTTGTGGCAGGAAGGAGAGACACTACCACAGCTGGGTCTGGGTAGCCAATGGTATAGGGAATTATCAGGTCAATGCATCTCCTGATGGCCTCCAGCTCTAATTGGGGGGCACATGGAGAAAACAGAAGGGCTCTAAGGACAACTGGGTACATACAAAACCTTCCAGAAGCAGGCTGCTTGAATTAGAGAACACCATATTCTACCACAGGGACAGAATACCAGTGCCCTTCTCTAAGGCAGAGAGTGAACCTGGTACAGAGATCCCTCACCACAGAGAAAAAGTGGAATAATGCTAGTTAACAAATAAGCAGAATTCTCACTCATCCCATGTTTCTCCTCGCAGCTTTCACCTTTTCCAGGATATGAGGTTTCACTTTGGCATGGATAAATGGTTTCACCTCATCCCGCGTAAGAGTCTTCTCATCCATATTGTCACAACATGGCTGTACTTAGAACCAAGCAACCCCGCTCAGCCAACACTAACAGGAGCATGAGAGAGCTCAAAACACAAGAACAGAGATGCTTACCCCCTTTCCAACACAAGGTGCAACATCTTGGTGCCATTTCGCATCTCCTCTCTGTGCTGCACAACTTCTCTTGCTGATGACCAAGTGTTCAACCATCAGCACCACACACATCTTGCTCCCATTTCCATAGCCTGCCCCTGGGCACTGCCACCAGTACAGGGACACCAGGAAGGTCTTCATCTCCTTTGTTCCTCAGTGCCATGCTTGTATGTGGCACATGAGCTGTACTTCCCTTCCCATGCAGAGTTATTGTAGGTTTCCAGGTCAAAACCACTACTAGCTAAGTGCCATTACCAGCCATGACAACCTCTGGCAGTTATCTGAGCCAGGAATGATGGATTACTCTTCTCATTAGAAGTGCAAAAGAAGTGGTTTGCAAAGTGCTGGAGGCAAGTAATAAATAGTATCTACACAAGATGGTCTTCAGCTGACCAGACCCACACGCTTCAGCTGTGCAGACATCAGTATTTACAGATCAGAAGCCAAGTTAGATCCTACACCAGTTATTAATTATTTACCTTAAAACTAATTAATCATCCATTAACTCTTTGTGAGCTCTTCTACAAGCAGGTACCCTCATGAAGTGACTCAGTGAATGCTTCTAACAGCTACAACTTCACATGATTAAGAAGAAAAATCGTTCATGGGAGAGCCCCAGGCCAGAAATCAGAGGAGGCCACATCCCAGCTGCATTTTATCTTCTTTCCCTGACAGTTATTTGGCCTTGCCTGCCCTTTCATTTTCTGCCACATGGTGCTCACAGCAGAATGCTTCCCATGGTGCCCACAGCAGAATGCTTCCCCAGACACACGTTTTCTCACTTGCAAGCAAATCAGCTCTTTTATTTGCATTTTTGCTAATAATCTGATAACTCAGTTAGGGAAATACAGTTATGCTCCAGCTCTGTGGGGCCTGGGAGCTCAGTAACAGTGCTAAGAGACTGCAAGAAGCTTAAACCTACTAAGCAGGCTCTGATGGCATTCAAAGCAAGCTCAGGGTGTGCGCTGCCTGTCATCAGATGACATTTCTCCCCAGTGGACCCATGGGAACTGAAGCAGGATCAGTGGGCAGGTCAGCGAGGCCATGGGTACAGAAATGTCACCACAAGGGAAGCACCAGGGCCATGTACTCTCCTCTGAAAGCCTCCAAACCCAGTGCTGCCCGGCTGGAGCCTCTGCAGCCATCCTGCCTGAAACTGCAATAGTTCTTCCCATTCCCCCAGCCAAATGCAAACTAAACACCTCTCAAACCCCAAAGCTCTCAGGTCAGGGTGTTTCCGCTGCGACACCGTAGCTCGTCACCACTTTGCTTCCCATGTGAGGTACCTGCATCAGCATTCATAAGCAATGTGCAGGTTCTCCATTGCTGTTTAACTCCACTGGTACTTGCAGATACTCTGATACTCCTCTGTTGTCAGAGGAGTTCTCATTATGCTTAATTCGAGGCTGTGCTGGGAGAACCCATGGTCCAACCTCCTAACACTGAGATTGTAAGAAATTACAGCTGAAAGGGATGGGGACATCATCTGGCCATCACCATCTGCCACAGCAGTCCCTTCACATGCTTGGAGGTTCTGCAGCTGCTTGAAGAGAAGCTTCCAGTGAAGCCCCCAGCCAAGCCCTACACAGGGTGACCCCTGGACACACATGACAGCTTTCCTCACACGGTACAGCCACGTTTCCATCCCAAATGCAGCTGACGTCACTCCCTGCTCTCCTGGAGCACTGCCATCCAGCACCCCCCTCCTGCGGGCAAAACCATTGACAACGAGATCTCACAACGTACCTGAAGTCTTCATTGAATAGCAAGCACCATGAGCCTGCTTAGGAAGTGAGGCATGAAACCAGTACTTCTAGCACTCCTCAGACTCTAATGGGGATTCCTGTGAGAATCATAATTTCAACACCGAGGACCATATAGGGGATGATTTCAACATCAAACTGAAGCCCCTGTTGGTCACACGCATTTGGTTCCCATTCACTGGATCCCCATCACTGGAAGTGTTCAAGGTGATGTTGAACAGGGCTTTGAGCAACCTGCCCCCATGGCAGGGGGGCTGGACTGGATGATCTTTGAAAGTCCTTTCCATCCCAAACCACTCTGTGAGCCCATGATTCTGTGGCGAAAGCCAAGCTGCTACAGGGAGGAGGCAAATTAAACACGTGGAGAGACCATTTGCGTGAAGCACTACATATATTGAACCACAGACCCATTGGGGAAATGGAAACCCTTGAATGAGGGTGACTACTTCTAATTTACAAATAAAACCATTAACAGTAGCAGACACCCTCACATACTGGGAAATAAAGGACAGAGCTTTGGCACCTTATTAAGCAACTCCAGATGAGATTTGTAAGTTTTACAAATGCATAGACTGAATACCCAAGGCATCTGTGTCATTGATACTGCTATTGGAGCATATATTCCATCAGGTTACTTTGGTTTGATAGCCCCAAAGTCCGCTTTAGCCATCAAAGGTATTCAGATACTTGGGGGCACCATTGATTTAGATTATCAAGGGGAGATCAAGGTGATTTTGTTGACTAGTGAAGATCAAGATATCTTCATTCAGCCATAAAACCGTGTTACCCAAATGTCAATTCTGCCTGGGTTGAAAACGCAAGTGAGTAAGGGGGAAGCCCCACAGAAAAGTACAGCTCGAGGGAACTGTGGATTTGGATCCACTGTCCAACTGAACAGTGGAGCTAAAGTTTGGGTCCAAACACCCAACAGCCCACCCGAGCTGGCTGAAATTATTGCCACTGGAAAAGACAAGGTGGTATTAATGATTAAATCTAGACAAGAAAAATGCGAATATGTCCCTGCGAATAAATGCTATTTGAGAGAATGCTATTGTTATGTTTTAGTTTTGTGTTTTACAGAAACTACAGATCCTAGCAGTCCTCATATGTCTTACAGCCACTTTGGGCGATGCCATTACCCCAGGAAGGTATCTGAAAAGGACTGACATCTCACTTGTGCACTGGAGATGGAAAAGCAGCACCAGACCTCGCAGACAAGACAATTACACCTGAGATGTGAATGAACCTTGCCTTCATAGCTAATTCAACATTTTCCCCAGGAATACACCTGTGGACAACCAGTTTGTCAGGAAAATGCTACAAACGATTGTGCAACATCAGATGGAATAAGAGGTAGTAACTATAGCCAATGCTAGTATTGCTGCTATCAAATGTAACCCTTTTAGTGCTTATAATCTGTGTGCTAATAGTACTGAGAATGTATACAACATGAGTAGCAGTAGCGAGACTAAAACTCTAGCATCCCCCAGCGTGCATAGTAGCTGTTATTTCATTAACAATATGGAACTGCTGTCTATGGTACCAATCATGAGACATCATGTCTCGTGTGTTTCGGTCATGATCAGGAATCAAAGGGCTGAGTGTAACGGATAGGAACCTAGCTGACAGTTGATTCCCTCTCGTGACTGAGAGACATAACAAAGTACATGTCTTTGTCAAAGTGTATTTGGTGAAGTATAATATTTACGTTCCTCATGACTGCCAATGGAGTTGATCAGCCCTTGCCAGGCAGGCAGCCAGCTCTGGGCAGCCAGCGCGGCTCTGCCTGCACAGGCTGGAGCTGGCAGCGCCCAAGCACTTGCTAGGAGGCAGACCCCAGCCACCCCGCTCTCTGCGGGGCTCCCAAGTAAGGGCAAACGGGCAGCAGCATCCCCCCGGGGATCCATCATCTCCCTGGGTGCAGGGAACCCGCTATGGGCATCTCCCCGCATGCAGCTGGTGCTGCACCCACGCGCGGAGCAGGATGTGCGGTGCCGAGGGGCGGGCAGGCAGGCAGCAGCCCCTGGGAGCAAACCAGGGGAGCAGTAGGAGTGTGGTAGGCAGAGAGCAGGCAGAGGGGGCTGGCGCGACGTGGTCCTGTCAGGAGAGTAGGCAGGAGCTACATGGTGATGGTGGGCGGTGTTGTGAGGCACAAAACACCGGGATTCTGGGGGGAGCTTGCGGGAGAACAGGAGATACTTTCTGTCTGAGTGTTTTCTCCTAAAACGAGCGCTGGAAAGTTTTGGAGCAACATTCTATGATTCAAGCACTTGATTACTGCAGCAATTTAAATGTACAGCAGCACGCTGCTAACTGCCTCTTAGAAAAGGAACAGGATTCTATTCCAAACCTTCCCCCAAGAATACTTTTTACCTTACTGCATTGCAATATCAGGCCACGCTCCTGTACACTATTTTTGAGTACTGGGTAAGATATCGCTTTGGGTCTCCAAGCCAAGAGTGGAGATTCTCTCTATTTTCACCATTCTCCTTGATTTGCCGTTCTTTGAGCATGGTGATTTCTGCCCCTCTCGGTGCAAATACACATGCCCCATAGACTTGCTGCCGTGCAACGGGCCAGCACAACTGGCCTGCACAATCCAATTCTAGGTGTGTTTATTTGATCATTATGCAGAGGTAAAAAGGTTGTAGGTATCTCACAAACTTCCAGCCACACTGTCACAGAATCACAGAATCACTTAGGTTGGAAAAGACCTTTAAGACCATCAAATCCACAGCCAAGTCCACCACTAACCCATGTCACTGAGGGCCTCTTCTGCACGGTGTGTGAACACTTCCATGGATGGTGACTCCACTGAAGTTGTCAGGGATGCAACAGGCACCCCATCCCAGCTGCAAGCCACCTACCCTGACATCAAACCCACTCTCCTGCTAGGCTTGTCCAGCAGGGCGCTGCTGACACCGCCATGGCTTTGCTCCCTGCACCCGCTCTCCCAGCACTGGGTACCCTGGCTGCCAGCCCTTCGGTCGCTCATCCAGGTTCTCCTCCACGTCTTTATCAGTTGCACATCGTTCTCAAACTGTGGACACCCCAACTGACCGCAGCACTGGTGTCTGTTCACTCCAGAGGACAACAGAGCAGAAGCAGGGACTGTTCCCGACTGTCACAGCCTGGACATGACACAACCCAATGGGTAAGAGGAGCCACTTCTAACAAACTCCAGCCTGGTCTAGCATAAAGTCTCCTGTGTTGAAGCCACAGCCTCCACTCCTTGGCCTGTGACTGCTTATCAAACAAGCCCAGTCAACAGCACCCATGCCAGGCACCTGCCCTTCCTCCTCCCACAGACCCAGACACCTCACTTGTTGCTGTGCTCCTGTTTCTCCACACTGTAAAACCCCTCAGGGTCCTTCAGCACTTGGATTTCCTGCTCCATCCTCCTGCTTGCTCCCACCACTTGCCTAAAATCTGCACTGTGATCAAATCCTTCTCCTCCCCTTCCTTTCACCTGGAACACAGCTATGCACACCACCCCTGACATCTTCAACTACCAATAACTTAGCTATAGCTTTGGACACTCCTCCCCCCACAGCAGGAGCTCCTTGTTGCAGCAGTGCCCACAGAACGATGCTGGGGACCCAGGAAATGACAGGATCTCTGGCCATCCTCCTCTACCTCCTGCCTGCACCCCTGCCCTTCTCTGCTGGCTGTCCCCCTGCTCTTGGCATGCCCAGAAAGCACAAAGCCTTCCCCATGCCACAGCATGCAGCAGCGCCAAAGTAATCCTGCAAAGCACAGTAACAGGATTTATGGCTTGCTCCTATCAGCCCTCCTAAACTCATTTCTGCAAATAACAGATTATCCCCCTGCGTCAACACCGAGACAATGGAGATTTAGCAAGAGAAGCTGGGATCTAGCTGCAAAGCTGGGACTGCATGAGGTCTGCTGGAGAGCATCGTGCTGCGCCCCTGGGAGCAGGTCAGAATGCAGAATCCCAGGTTCTGCCGTGTTGTCCTCTGGAGCGAACGGACTCGAGTGCTGCAGCCAGTCTGGGGGTCCACATTTGAGAACGATGAGCCCCAACTGGTAAAGATGTGGAGGAGAAACTGGAAGAGGGCTGGTAGCCAGGGTACCCAGTGCTGGGAGACAGGTTTTACAGTGATGGGACCGGTTCCAAGACACTCCTCTCCTGCCTGTGCAAGCAGCACCCCTAGTCTCTCATGGCGCACCAGCCCCAAGGTGAGGGCACATCTCTCTGCTAGGAATTACAGAGACCACTCTCTAAATAACTCAAACCTTCCCCAGCAGATGGAGAGCCTGAACAAAGTCACCCAGGACCTGGGCCTAAAGCCATCACTTTGAGTCTGCACAGCTTAAAATATGAACCTGGAGGTCAAGTGTACATGCAGCTGAGCCCCCCATCCATCCTGGTGCAGAGCCATAATGGGCCTGCTTCCAGATCTGAGATATTTATTGGGCCTGTGGAGATGGGCTGAGCTGACAGGCTGAAAGACACGACTTTGATTTGAAGATTTACATTCCCAGAGGCAATTTATTCAGCGAACAGCATCCATCACGTAACACAGCGACGAGGGCACAGGGAGGATGCGACACAGCGAGGAGGCGAGTGGCAGAGAAGTCCTTCCTGACCACCCCAGAAAAAAACCCCAACAAAACCATTACTTCATTCCTCTCCAGCTGGCGACTTGCCACTCAAAGCCACCTCCCCTGGGAAGTGGCTCAGACGAAGGACTGAGGATGAACAGCCTGCCGCAAGTGCCAGGAGCAACAACAGATGCAGCAGCTCACCAGGAAGGACTTTAGGAACAGGTTTACCAAGATTGCAACTCAAATCAGAAGTAGCAGGAGCCACAGAGGAATACAGCCCCTTGGCCACTCCGAGCCCATCCAAGTGCCGACATGATGCTGCCCAACTCGGAGCTGCAAGCACAGGCAGGCAGGCAGGGCTGTCACCTCACTGGCATGATGGCAAAGCCAGCCAGCTGCCCACCCACCAGGCACCAAAATAAGCCGTGGCAGCAGTGGCAGCATGGATCCAGGAACAGTCTGTGCAGCCACAACAGGGATCAGCAGGAAGTGAGGGGATGGGAGAGGAGGGATGAGCCCTCTGTGCGACATGGATCCAGCCCAGCACCTTCACCCCGTGCCAGGCAGGTGGGTAGACACACAGACACCTGGGCCTCACCTTCTTATGCAAGAACATGTGCAGGAGAGCATCAAAAGCCTACATCTGCCTTAGCACACAGTCATTTAAGAAACAGGTTCCAGTGTGATTGTACCTGTGGATTCCATCAGTGACCCTGAAAAAGCAGCAATGAATGCAGCCAGCAGACATTGTGCATCCTTCTCTCCTTTCCTTTCTCCCTCCCTCTCTCCACTCAGTGCTCCAAGATAAACTTCAATCACTGTTCATCTGTTTCCCAAATTACCAGCCCAGCTCTGTCCTGATCTTCTGAAGCCTCACTCCAAGGTCCTCCAGCTCTAGGAGGGATTTGCCAATGGTGCTTAAGGAGAAGCTACAACCTCACACCAAACTGAGCTGCACCACACAGAGCACGTTTGCCTCCAGACAAGAATGAGAAGTCTGTGCCTTTCTTTTGATACCCCGGAGGATGACTAGCCATCATCTTGTAGTGAAGGTTTCACATGATGCTACAGTGCTTAGAGATCACTAATAAGTAACTAAGGTGCTGTTCCAGGGGGCAGAAGCAGCACCCCAAATCCTGCACAGATTTTCCCCCTGCAGAGAGCAGCGTCTTGCCTTGACTGTCATCACAGGTATCATTCACTTGAGTGCTGGGTTCAGCTGTTAACAGATACTTTTCTCCTTCTTAGTAGCTGGTGCAGTGCTGGGTTTTTGCAATTCCACAAGCGTATCTACCACTGAGCCCCTGATCAGACCCACCTGATACATCAGATCCAGCGCCTCCTGGACACACCACAATAGCACAAAACACTAACCTGTAAACAAGGTGTGGGCTCTTATTTCGCTGCCCAAACAGGTTTTGGCATTATAAACTGCATTTTCTATGATACCAAGGCAAGGTAACACTGTAAAACAAAACCATGAGCACTCCCAATGTCCTGGATGCTTCTGGAAGTCATGGCAATGTCACCGTACCCTGTTCACTGCAGATCTCAGACTTTTAAATAGATTATTATGCTTTTAGGCCACAAATGCCCTTTGCAGCCTGAGCTAGGGCTCAGCCCCAAGCAGTCCCTGTGCCAGTGCGTGCTGTATGAGCCCAGCAGCCAGAGGCAAAGCAGTGACAGCTCTTCTCTGCAAACAACCAAACAGACACTGCAAAACCTTACAGTGCGAGCGCAGTCTAACAGAGCCTGGAGCATCATTGTCAGCAGTCTGAGACACGTGAATTTCCTTGAGAAGATCCCTCATTTCCAGGCCTGGCCAAGTAAATTTTAGCTGAGCAGCAGCTGCCAGGAGAGGGGAGGATGAGTTCTCCTAAGCAATTTTCAGTATCTATTGATTTGTCCCAGGGCTGGACACAAGAAAATATGTGCACAGCAACCTCCTGGGAGCTCCAGAAACAACTCAGTTAGAGACAAGTGCCCTGGAAGGGACAGACTCTGGCCAGCCAGTGACAAAATGTCCTTCAAGACGGGGAAGGCCGGGTCACAAGTGCACACTCAAAGGTGAGCTGCGCCATTCCTGGGCCAAGCAGGAGATGCTCAGCCTGTTCTCTAACTGCTGCCCCTCCCCAGGCAACCTGTGGCAAGACAATGGCCAGCAAGCACAAAACCAGCCGTTTGCTCTTTTCATCCTCCACCCTTCAGGAATTCCCTCCAGCAGCCCCCCCAGACCCTCACCACCTCTCAGCCCCAGAGAGTCACCAGCCATCCCTCCAATCCCCCACACAGATCCGAGCCCTTCCTCACCCCGGCCATCAGCCACCTTGGCAGCTGGTGGCTTTCCAGCTATGGCCACTGAAGATGAGGACTTCTGCCTGACTCCATCCACCCCACAAGTGGCCCAGCCCCATGCAGCCATGTGCCCATGGGGACAGGGAGCTCCCGGCTCACTCACTCTCGTCAGGGTTAGGCGAGGCAAGGATGGCACTGTGCTTCCTCTTCACTTCCTCCACGTTCTCTGAAATCTTGTCGATGAACCCTCGAATTTCTTCCACCTGTGGAGATGGGACAACCAGAGAGGTCTCCTGTGAGACACCTGCGCCTTTGGGAAGCAGAGGGATTATTAAGCCCTATCCCAAAGCAACCATGACACATCTGAACTACAGCAAACATCCTCCTGGACAAGTATGTTCCAGTTGGATTCTCAAACTGTGAAAACACCACTGTGAAAACAGACCTTCCACATCACAGCAGCAGCTCTGCAGTCACAGCAATGACATACAGACTCTGTGTCCTATATTCTTTGTGATGCAGTGAGAAACATTTGGGGTTCATTTAAATTAGCATCAGATCTATGGATGCCCAGACGCTGCATCTCCGCTTGGAGAGCACTACTGAGGCTGCACAAGACAGGCTCAGTCACCCATGGCTCTCTGCTCCAGGGGCTGAGAAGCCCAGTTTGACCCTCATCCCACAGGCCACGGAGGCCACGTTTGCCAGCAAATCCATGCCGGCATCTTCTCTGCACTTCCCAACCAGGAGACATGCCAGTATTGCTGAGTGGGGAACATCTACTTGTGCTCTCTGCCTGCTGGGCTGCTCACCTTCCAGCTCTGTCTTCTCCTTCGACTCACACCACAACTTTGCTCATTTTCCTCCATCTGCATATAAGATTTTTTTCATTCCCCACTCCATTGCCTGCACAGATACATTTTAACACCCCCTACACACATGCCATGCTAAGGGTGTGCTAAAAATCCGCATGCAGATCTTACAGCCACCCACATGCCAGAAGACAACCTCTTGTTTGGTAACGAGAGGCACAAAATTAAACCAATCCCAGGCAGACACTGCTACTCTGCAGAGATGCCTCCAGGAGCAGTCTGGGAGCTGGGCAGCTTTGGCAGCAGGCTGGAGGTTGGCCAGCTCAAGGCTCCCGGGCTCCACTGCCCCACTGGTGTCTGGAAGAGCAGGTGGAGCAGCAAAGCACTCATAGGGCCAGGCAAGCCCAAGACAGGTTCAGGTTTGCACGGAAGCCTGGTTCCTGCTAACTGGCACTCTGAGTGTAACCCCCAAGGTCCCCAGCATCAGCTGAGCAGCATCAGCCAGGGCAGGGACCCCTCTCCACCTCTACTGCTGCTCCCTGCTGGCGGTGGGAGCCTGGACCACAGCCCCGCAGCCTCCTCCAGTGCTAACAGAAAGGTCTGGGCTCACTTTAGAGCTACACTGGAGAAAAAAGAAACCCTCTCACCTGCTCGAAGAACTCGTCCATGAAGCGGTCCCGGTCCACGCTGACGGTGACTTCATCATCGTCGTCACTGTCCTTCGCCTGCAATGACACAGAGAGAGGCTTCCTGCCACGTTTGCAACTCCACTTCAGAAGCCCCTCAGGGGCATCTTCCACTTCTCCTTTGCTCACTTGCTCCCAGGAGCTGGGGCAGATGCCAGCCACAGCATGGGACACTCCAGGCACCAGAGCACTTATGGACACCAAGAAAGCAGCGGATGGCCAACTCCATCAATAAAGGCACAATGCAAAACACCACTGCTAGTGACACCCATGCATTTACAGAGCTGGGCAACGTTATGAGCTATCCTCATCTGTGTGTGAGCACAAGGTCTCTGCAAAGAGCAGTGTTGGGAAACACAAGGAATGCTGCAATGGAAGAATGTGAAGGATGCTGCAAGGGGAAAGCAAAAGGGATGCTGCAGAGTGCAGAAGAGGTGGGAGAGAACAGAGAATACAACAGAACTAGTAAAGACACAGCAGGCAAATGAGGGGTTGTCTGCTGAAGCATGTGTGTCATTGTCACCAGAAATGAAAACACCTCCTGTCCCAGCAAGGCAGAGGACACAAGCTCACAGGGGAAAGAAAAATTACAGTCCTCTGTATAAGGTGACATTTAAAAGAGTATTATCCAAAACAGATACATGATGGAGGGAAAGGGAAAATTAATGGGGTGGAAAAGTTTCCCTTTACTCCACCTTCACTAGAGAAGGAACCAGCGGAATGGAGAAGATTTAAGAGAGAGAACTGTCTCTGCTCTCTCGTAACTGTACCATGTTTTGCAGCTGGTTACGCGTCACCCTGTAGCCCCGCCACACTTTGCAGAGAGCTAGTCTAGTCAGTGTGGTCTCCAGAGAGATGCCGCTCACTGAGATAAGTCAGATGAAATATCTATCCTTCCCCCTTAAACTGTCTTTTCAACTTAGGGTGACTGATCTGGGGAGTCACCCAGGGGAGACCTCAGCTTTCAGCCTTACCACTGCTCATGGCACCCTTTGGTAACCACTAAGTGAAATGCTTAACCAAAGATGCCCAGATTGGTATATACCAAGATGCAAAGATACCAAGATACCATTTTGACCACAACCAGGCCCCCCCACCAGGGTCAGCAGGCAGGAGCTGCCTGCGCAGTAAGGCAGGGACATGGCAGAAGCCACCAGCCTGGGAAACGGTTGGTGCATTTGGATTTTGATGGACCTCAGCAACGTTAACCTGAGGTCTTGAGTGAAAGACAACTTCAACTGAGTGAACAACGCCCACAGTGTCTGTCACTGTGGTTGGAGTGGCTGCAGTGCCTGTTGTCGGGGTTCAAGCAGCCGTGTTGTCTGTTGCTTTGCCATCAGATCCAGAGACATCTTTCTCCTGCTCCTGACAGAGCAGGGCTCTGTAGGCACGGGCCAAACCCCACAACGCTGCAGCGAGTTGTCCATCTCTGGCAGTGCCAGGATGACAGCACACCTTGTCCAAGTGCTCTGCTCATTTGAAGGCAGCTGGCCCCGGGGGCACAGCAGCGTGCTGATGGCTATGTAGGGCAGGACGTGGCACTGTCCCGCTGTGCGCAGCACGAGGAGCACAAAAGCCCAGCTGGGAGCCCTGCAAAGAGGAAATGACAGAGATGGAGCCGGCTGCTCGGGAGGGCACTGTCACTCCGGGCTCCATCTGTCCAACCCACGTCACTGGGAACACCCTCCATGCCACCGCTGCCTCCAACACACAGCGTCAGGCTGGTTGCGGGGCCCCACCACCCCCCACACCATACCCTGCACACAGGAGAGCAGCAGCACTGGTTGAGGGGCTGAGCAGGACTCGACGGGGAGGAGATGCCACCGGGCTGCAGGCACTGAAGGATCACCTGCTCCCAGCATCTCTGTCCATCCCGCGGCTCAGCCCAGGCACACTGCCAGCCCTCACAGGCATCTCACCCTGGCTTGAAGTGTTTTCGCCTACACTGCTGCCAAAGCAGAAACAAAATCAAAATACCCTTCCTAAGGACACCTAAAATGTCCACTCAGCCGACAGTGCTTTGGCTTCCTGCATCCCAGCTGTGAGCATCCCAGGTTTTCAAAGCCACATGGAAAGCTCCGATCTAGGTCAAAGCTACCCTCTGGTGCTGCTTAACACAAGCAGCAAATAATTCACAGCCTTCAAAAGCCCGGGCTTGCTTGCCAGTGACAGGCAAGCAGCATGCAGTCCCAATGCCACATAAGCACACGAGGCACACCATCCTCCCAGTGCTTCCCAGCTGCTGAAATGGCCATCCTCCATCTCTGCATCCCTCATCTCTGCAACCCCCATCTCTGCATCCCCCATCTCTGCATCCCCCATCTCTGCACCCCCCACCTCTGCATCCCCCAGGTGCACACGCTGCAACCTCAGGCAGCAAAGGCTGCACCAAGACTCCTTAAGGGTGGAGAGGAAACAGAGCCACAGCAAAAACCTGCAAGTCTAAGCACCTTTCTAAAGCCTGGTTCTAAAAGCAGCTTACAGCAGGTAACAAACCCTGCAGCTTTGGTGGGTCACTGGTGTTGCCCACTTTGATATAGGTACTGCACGGCAGTGCTGATCACCTCCACTTCACTGGTACTGGGGACGGGTGCTCTGTCACCAGCATGTCCAGAGCAGAAGAGCAGGAGGGGTTTGACCAACAGTGCCCGGAGCAACCGTGTTCTAGTGGAAGGTGTGTGAGCCCACAGCAAGGGGTTGGAACTGGATGAGCTTTAAGGTGCCTTCCAACCCAAACCAGGCTGTGATTCGATGACACCCGCTCCTGCCTCAGGCACTCTCAGGCAGCACCAGGGTCTCTGTGCTTTCACCCCACACAGCGTAGGTGAGGATAACCCTTCTCTTGCAGGGTTTACTTCTCGAGGCCGCAGGGGCCAGCCAGCAGCAGGCAGCACGGGCAGCACACCAGGCTCCGGGAGCCACTGCCTCCCTGGTGCCTCCGGTGCTGCAGAGCACAGGGAGCAGGATGGGGAGGGCAGGTCAGCCAGAGCAGCTCCGGTCTCTGTGAGGGCCTCGCAGGGTTAAAGGTTCTTCACAGGGGCTGAAATCCCAAGAGGAGGCAGAGCAGAAGTGCCATACCCTCCTCTACGCGCCCTGCAGAACAGCCCAGGGAAGGGGAAGATGGTCCAGAGCCCAGGGGTTTCCTGTGGGTTTTGCAACAAGCACACTGCTAGAAATTACTTATTGAGCAGATTCCACCCCTCTGGTTCAAACCAGCCCTGTTCCCTCTGCAGGCGCTTCCTGGAAGACAGCAGAGAACACAAACCAACTGCACAGGCCTGCTCTCTTCCAAAAAGCAGGAGGCGATGGGCAGGGCGAGCTGCAGCAGAGCGCAGTGAGCTCTCTATTAGCTCAGCAATGGCTGTGCACAGGCTTTAGCTCCTGCCCTCTTCTGTTAGCGCTGCAGATGAATGTGACCGTGTCCAGATCCATCTGCGGAGCGGGTACCGGCAGCAGAGCTGCACCAGGGCACAGGAGCAATGGGCTCAGCCACTGAGCAGCAATTCCATGGACTTGGCAGTGCTGGATCAGCAGCTGGACTCTATGATCCTAAAGGTCTTTTCCAAACAGAATAATTCTGTGATCCTAATAATCACCAAAGCAGCCCATACCTCCCACTAACAACTTCCTGATGAATAAAAGTTCAAGGCACAAACAACTTCAGCATCCAGCAGCAGCTGCATGAGCCAGCAGGTATTCCCAATTCCCAACACCAGCAGCGCAAGGGACAGCAAGATTTCCAGGAGATTTGTCCTTAGGTGTTGGCTTTCACTGCTGCAGGATTACGCTCCCGCCCTCTGGCTCGAAGCCCAACCCTTTTGTCAGAGCCATGGTCAACTCTTAAGCTCAGTTTCAGGAGCAGGCAGGTAAAATTCCACTGAACTATTCAGAAGAAACGACAGAGGTGAAAGACGCGGCACCAGCCCTGCAGAGGGCAAGGCTGAGCTCACTGACCTCCTCCCATAGTTCTACAACACAGACTATGATCTACTAGAAAGACATCATTACTTCACCATCAACACTTCACAGATTTGCAGTCGTGGCTAAAGGACAACCTGGGTGAACATCAGCACACAGACTTATAACTCATCTGAATCTCATCCTAACTCCCTTCTGACGGTGGCACCATCCTTGTCACGGCCTCTGAGCAGACCAGAGCTCCACGTGGGCAGCAGCAGCAGTGGCAGCCACGCTCTCCTCTCCACTCTGTCACAAGGGTCAGCACTCGAGAGAGGTTTTTGCCGGGATCACCACCATGCTTTTGCATCTACCAAGCACTCTATAATTGACTACCAAGCCCTCATGATGCTCAGTGGTGACCACGAGGTCTGTACCATGCTTCCCACTAACTGGAAGCTGCTGGCAGAAGGAGAAGGAAAGCCTTGGGCAGAGGAGGCAACACAGGTGACACCACAGATCACACAGCCCTTGTCACCAGGATCAACACGTGAACATCATGGTAGTTCACAAAATGGTTCTCCTTCACACCAGGCTGCACTCCATACAGACACTTATGGAACATGCTGGTTTTGAAGGGATCTTCATAGATCCACCAGTCCAACCCTGCTGCCGTCAGCAGGGACATCTTCCACTAGACCAAGTTGCTCAAATGGCTATGAATGCTTTAGTGGGAATGACATTTCCTTGGTGCTCTTGCCTAGGCCATACAAAGGAACCTCAGCACCATGCAGGTGAGACACCAACACTCCCAGAAGGCACATTTCTAGAAAACCGAAATGAGCAAGCGTTTCACACAGCACAGACTGAAAGTCTGACAGGGCTTGATGGAAAACCCGACAGCAATGGCAGGTAAAAAGGAAGACTTAAACCAAGAAAACCCACAGTAAACATCACAGCAGAAGTACTGCACATGGAGACCTTCCTGTGGCTGCTCAGGACTTCAAGGGGGCCTAGAGGAAAGAAGGAGACTTTTGAGCAGGGCCTGCAGGGACAGGACAAGGGGCAATGGGTTTAAACTGGACAAGGGTGGGGTGAAGTTGGACATAGGGAAGAAATGTGGTACCAAGAGGGTGCTGAGGCACTGGCACAGGGTGCCCAGAGAAGCTGTGGCTGCCCCATCCCTGGCAGTGCTCAAGGCCAGGT
>JANHGB010042116.1:0-19339 GCA_026283785.1 Coracopsis vasa
TTCGCTGTAGTGAGGAAGCACCACTTCACTTTGAACACAGCTGACCCAGGCTGGTGGTGGAAGTGTGCAAACTTTCCCACTGCCTGCTAGCAAGGGCAGGCTGGTCATGCCTAAGGAATAGGGACAAGGGGGACTGAAAGTGAGCAGAAATGGCACCTTCCCATGCTCTTGCATGACATAAATTCACTGTGCTGCTTCTGATGTGCCTCAGTCTGCGCTATGGGCTTAAGCCTTCCAGTTGATTCATTGTATAAGTAGCAAGAGATAGGATCAGAGTAATGACGGATCTCTGATGAATCATTTAGCATGAAGCAAAGCAGCCAATGAGTCCTGTAATTATTTTGTTGGGCAGCCATTTCTTTTACTGCTTTCCTTAAAGTCTTTAAACAGCTTTGTATTATGAAATCTCAAGCAGAATACATAAATGACTCCAGTTTGTTTTTTATTGCAAATGTTAACTGTCTTAAATAAAATCAGTATTTATAAGGAGCAGAAACATTATCACATCTTTTAACTGTGTGTTAATAAACTGTATCTTATAATTTCCTGTTTATTAAAATGCAGTGCCCGTAACTGAAATTAGTGTTGCAGCCCTGTTGTGAAATAGTTTTCAGCGACAGGCATTTTTGAATCACAGTTCTTCCTGTCTTCCTTCTGACTGTCTCTTTTGGCCCTCTCCCTCTGTTTTTGGCTTTGGTTTTTCCATTTCCTCTCATTTAAAGAGAAGAAAAAGGAATCTCAGGAAAATAGGCTAGGGTGGTTTTTTAACATTATGTTCCTTGAAGATGGACTCCATTGGAGTGTGCTGGTGGTACTTTTCAGTTGTGCTGTAGGAGGTTGCTATGGTGCAGCATAGTGCATCCTACTGTTTGCTCTCTCATGTTTAGCATGCTGTCATCTCTGTCTGTGGAGGCTGGAGGCAAGAACCAATTCTCCCTCCCCCAACCACCATCCACAAGCTTTCAGAGATCGTTAGACTTCTGTTTAGGTCCTATAGACAAACTTACAAAGTAGAGTGCTTTCTGGGAGACCACATTGCATACCCTCTTCTTAAATTTCTTTCAATTTTGGTTTCAGGTCAATGCTGTCTTTGTGACATATGTGATGGTTCTTATTACCTTACCCTCAGATACCTTCCTTGAAATAGTCTTCTGCAACATTTTTGTCATTTTTGAAATGTCATTTCTGAACCAGTGGTAGTTACAAGCAGCTGTAAGGCCCATTTACAGATATTGTGCAAACGCTGCCTATTAGCTAATATAGTGCTACTACTATGGAAAGAAAACTCAAAAGGATGGAGTGGAACAGTGAAGTTAAAGATTTATTTAACTATCTAATTGTGATGCTGCTGAAGTTTTCCTTGGTAGTTACAGAGACTAGCTGGATATATGGACAGGAGCATGACAGCAGTATGCTCTTGGGCTTCAGCGTTGTCTGTTTTAAAACCCTTGAGGCATCTGTTTAATGTTCTCAGGCTCCTAGACAAGCTTATTATCTTAAACATACTCACCCCAAGAGCCCCGATGTCATTTAAAATTTACACAGGGTTGTTTAACAATTGGATTATATAATGCACATATGCTTTGCACAGATTGCTAAGACAGTTACCCCTCTTGGTAGAAGTGGTACATGCACAAAAGTAACAAGTTATCTATTTTCTTCACAACTCAAGTGATGTTTGGGATGTGGCTCTCTGCTAAACAATTCTGGGGCTTTTGTCTTTCGTGCATGTGCAGAGTTTTTGTATCTGGGAGATAGTTTGGTCTGTTCCCCCCACAAGAAGCTAGTGAGACTCTACCCGAGTTATAAGAACCCATTTATCAAGGGACCTCTTAATCAGTCTCTTCTGATGAGCAGTCTTCCATTGTTGTCTGATGTCTGATTAGTTGCTGGTTCATCAGACAGACTAGTTCTCCTGGGCCATAACTGGCTGTGTCTTGAGGATGCTTCCTTATAGCTAGAGAATTGTTCAGTTTTAGGATGGTTTTGAGCCAGTGCTCTTAAAACATGGTTCCTAGAGATAGGGGACTTGTGCTGTGCTGCCAGCGCTGACTTGTAAGAGTGTCACGAGGCAGTGTCCAGGATAGAAAGATTTTTAGTCTCTGAGAAAAAGTAAATGTCTAATCAAAGACAGTGACTCTCCATGTAGTGAAGCAGTCTGATTTACACTTTTCAAACTACTTTAAATACCTGAATAGTTAAACTTGGACTTCATACCAGATAAGATGAAACACTGCAGATACCAGTTTTTTCTTCCAAATGTGTAACTTTAGTAAATACATTGCCCTGTATTCAGCAATGGGTTAGCTGATCTCCTGTGGTCATTTCCAACTTAAATTATGCTATGATATTTTAAAAATTGGATGTGTGGTTCTGCAGAGCACAAATTAAAATCTTTAGGAAATCCTTTTTCTGTGTTTTATTAAATCTACATTTGGAATATGTTTTAAAGCTGTGCTACTTTGTTACATTTATAGATCACTTTCAACACTGGGCTTGGTTATATCATCACTTGCTGACCAAGCAGCAGGGAAGGGGAAAAACAAGTTTGTGCCTTACAGAGACTCTGTACTCACTTGGCTTCTCAAGGTAATTAATATTTTCCATTCACCCTGTTCACAAGATGTCAGCTTCATAGTTTGTAGGATCACTGTAGCATACCTTAGTAGCATACCTTAGTGTACGTGGACTTTTCATCGTTTCTTACAGAAATGAGCTACAAAGCTCTCTTAGCTATAAGTTATTCTGAGTAATACAGACATGTAAGTGGATCTTGTGTGAATTCTATGTGAAGTCTTATTTGGCTGTTTTCAGTTGTGGTGAAATCAAAGCTGGTGGAGGTGGCTGGAAATGTTTATGGATCATACTAGTTAGTTTATATCCTTTCAGTGTCTAAATAGGAACCTTTGTATTTTAGGTATCTTCATAAAGCCATTGTATAGTCCCAGAAAAATTTTTAACCCTCAGACTTTCTGTGGATGTACTCTACAGGACAATTTGGGAGGAAACAGCCAAACTGCCATGATAGCCACTATTAGTCCAGCAGCAGACAACTACGAAGAAACACTCTCTACTCTGAGATATGCAGATAGAGCCAAAAGGATAGTTAATCACGCTGTGGTGAATGAAGATCCAAATGCTAGGGTCATCAGAGAACTACGTGAAGAAGTGGAAAAACTGAAAGAACAGCTCTCACAAGCTGAGGTAACATTAGTCACAGTACAATGTAAACTGAGTTTCCCAGGGAAATGTCAAACTCTGGCTGGAAGAGTAGCTTTCTGTTTAAGTCTTACAAAATGAGGAAAGGAAGAGTCTTGCACTTTGGATTTTTTTGGATGCTTTTTTGGGGGTTGGTTGGTTGGGGTTTTTTTGGTTGGGTTTTTTTTTTTTTGTTGTTGTTGTTGGTTGGTTGGTTTTTTTTTTTGGTCTTTTTTTTTTTTTTTTTAACAATTAACTTTGTTTCCTGAAATAAATCCAACAAAATGTTTGCTTGTCTTTAATCACTTTTAAATGAGGACAGCATTGTACTGATAGTGACCCTTGTCAGAATAGTCTGTTCTTGGCGACCTTCATGTCAAGCAACAAGTGATGCAGCACAGATAAGCTTCCTACAGCTTCATTATGTAGACTTATTAGCAGACCCTTTTCTTTTTTTTTTTTTTTTTCATTGGTGGACTATGTAATTTTATGATGTCAAATGGAAAAATGGAAAGCTGTAAATCTGGTCTTGGACCACAAAATGTTTAGGAGACTTCTGTCCTTGACATTTGTAAAAAATTGATTAAAAACCTGAAAATTGCAGCACTGAAACCATCATCAGTTTGCTTTTCTGCCTTAACAAATAACACTGTGTGACTGCTGCTTATCTTAGATTTAGAGGACAGCTTACTTGGTGATAATCTGGAGAAATCAGGAGCTGCACTAGGAAAATATTTTTGATCTTTTCAGGCAAGACACAAAGTACTGGTGGAAAAAGAAGAGAAGTGTATCTGAGGGTAAATGTGTGGTGTTTAAACTTCGCATCCATTTAACGAATAGTGTTCCTCACATGAACAATTCCTTACAGGCTGAAATGGGAAAACAGGCCTTATGAAAAAGGAGCCGTTCACTTTCTTCTTAAATAAAAATCTGTTCTAACCTTATATTTTAAATTGGAAAATATTACTGTAGCATGTTATTAATTATGTTGGCAGACTGTGGCTGAGCACAATCAGTAGGAAGGTATCCAAATTCTTACTATTAGTATTTTTTTTAAGTATTTTCTCTTACACCTTCTGTTAAAAACAGTTATATAGAACCAGCCAGCCTGTTGTGTTGTTACTTGGCACTGGATGTGTTCAAGCCCTTTGCTTTTGTTTCCTGTTGTGACATCAGAAGCCTGTGTTACCTCCAGAGCGTGTCTTCCTTCAAAGGTCATCAGTGGGTTCAGTCTGAAAGCTTTAATGCAACTCTAGGAACACTTACGAAACAAAGATAGAATGGAAGACTAAATATCAAGAGGAATTTGTGTTGGAAGCTACTGTTGGAAGAAAGACTTCACAGTTGAGCTTCAGACAGCTGCGACTTAATGTTCTGAAATATTCAGTTATATGCAGACACGGAAGCTTGAGCGGCCAGGCCCAGCAATTTTGTCAGTTACGTCATCCTCTGGAGCTATGTCAATTTTCAGCTGTTTCAGATTTGTACCCATTATAGGTTGATTCTGTCCTCTTCCTTTGCAAATGACCTGTTTCTTCATCATCTGCCATGACAAATCTGGGGATAGAGTCGAAATCTATACTTGCTGCATTTCACATTATGTTTTTGTGTTCCGTTTCCTTGTGCAAGCAGATGTTGCAGTGGTAAAGTAGCTGAGGGGTTTTTGCTGATTTCTGTCTTTTAGGCCATGAAGGCACCAGAACTGAAGGAGAAATTGGAAGAATCTGAAAAACTAATAAAAGAGCTAACAGTCACCTGGGAAGAAAAGCTAAGGAAGACAGAAGAAATTGCACAGGTATTTCAGAAATTACAAAATTATGATTAGGAGGAGGAAAGGCCAGATACTCATACAGTGCAAATCAGCTGAATTTCTTGAGCTTTAGTGGACTGTGCTGTCTTCCCCATTCCTCTGGATTTTTGTCTTTTCCCTTGCTTGTTTGGGTTTTGTGGGTTTTTTTGGTTGGTTGGTTGGTTTGTTTTTTGTGGTTTTTTTTTTTTTGTTGAAATTTTTTTTTAAGACAAAATTTTATTAGAATAAGTGTAGCTGTGTCATGATATCGTTGATAAAAACTGATATTTGCTTTTAAAATGAAACATCAAAATATGTTTGGGCAGCTCATTTATTTAGAAGACCACAGTGGGATCTTGGAATATGTTTCCCGTGAAGTGACTAGGAAAATGAAGAATTACAAAAGGATCAGAATTTTGGGTGGTATTTGTTGCTCTTCCTTTTAGTGACTTCTTAACCAGAAAAGGAAAATGTTTATATGCATTCACTACAGATTGTTTATTATTATTGTATTTAAAATACGACTTCCAGATTCCAGCGTACTCTTACATAATTTCCACCATCTATAGCTTGGAGAAAACTATTGTTAGTTTCCCTTTCTAGTCCCAATATTCCAGAAGCAACCTCTGGTGCAACCACGGTTTAAATAAAAGTAAAAGAAAAAGAAATGAATAAACAGGGGAGGGAACCAAACCCAACCAGGCAAACAAAAACCCCAATGCCCAAACTGTAGCAAAGCAGAAGATATGTGAGCACGTAGATGCTTTAGCTGGATTAATAATAATACTGCAAATGAATAAACCAGAATTGGGGCATGCTATATTCTAAATGATCTATGACTGTGATTATCTTTGAAGTAATTGCAACTGAGACTAGCTTTTAATTAACATAGAGTTTCAAAGTCGCATTGTGTTACTTATGAGTAGCCCTAATAAAATCAATAGGACTGCTTGGGTAAGTAAGTTTCGATTTGGGGAAGCAGATGTTTGAGGATTAGATTTAACATTTTGTTGTTGGTGAGTAAAAATAAATTCTATTCAACTTACGGGGCTTGACCAATGTCTTAAGTTCTGTTTCTGCTACTGACGTACAGAATGTGTGCTCAGCATGTGCACCTTTAGCTTTAGTTGGTCTGCTTTCATTTACTTGCTGTACTTGTCTCTATGTATTGTAGCAGGCAAGATTAACCTATTTTTGTGCTTGCAGGAGAGGCAAAGACAGTTAGAGAGCATGGGAATTTCCCTTGAGTCTTCTGGTATCAAGGTTGGGGATGACAAGTGTTACCTGGTGAATCTGAATGCAGACCCTGCACTCAATGAGCTTTTGGTTTACTATTTAAAGGTAAGAATGTGAACAGGATGTTTGCAGAGAATGAAATGACACTTGTTTCTTGTTTTGAATTTCTGACTCAGTTTGTTGCTTGGGGTGAATTTAGATTTTTAAGACTAGTTACAGCAAAATAGGATGGGTTTCCCAGCTTCATTGTTTTCCTAATTGATCTCCTGATTGCCAACAATGGGAGAAGTGCTCAGTGTGTGCTACTGTTGAGATAAATTCTAGCTTTTCCAGGAAATATGTGAGTAGAATTGCCTTTTGGGCTGAACTTTGAGAGCCTCATGTTAGATGCTTCCTTTTGTTAATGAACTGAGCATTGCTTTAAATACTTAATGAGTTAATCATAAAAAGATGATGTTTAGTAATAATCAGTAAGAGTAAACATAGTCTTCCATGACAGAAAAGGTTAAGAGAAAGAAGGGGAAAAAAGTGCTGGTAAAAATTTACATAAATGTATTTTCCTAGTGCCATAGATTTCATACCATTCTGTTTCACGTAGTTTCATGGAAAGAGTGAAATAGTGTCAAATATAAACTTAGTAAGTTTGTAAGAAGACGTGAGCTCCTTGTAAGATATGAAAGACTATCCTATCTATTTTTATAATTACTTTTCTGCCAAGATAGGGTTCTGTGTTTGAACAGTAGCAAATCACAACTTCTCCAACAGCAGCAAAGTCCAGTATTTCAGTAGAATTTACAATATGACTTGAAATTATGTGGAGATTAGTGTGTTTAGTTGAGTTGCTATTAGCTATTTTCTGAAAAGCAGACAACTCTCTGCACCTTATTTTACTATCCATGTTGTCCTCATATATGCATATATGATGCGGCTGGTTTTCTTCAGTTTGCGTTTATTGCTTGAATGCAAGCATAGTTTGATAATATTTTTAAATAACTATTTGTGTGCAAACTGCTTTAGTCTGCTTTATTTAAAACCGTATGAAAATAAAGTACAGAGCAAAAGAACAGTTTTCTGTGTGACTTTTACAGTCTTCAAATCTGCTGTGGTAGCCTTTCTGCTCTACAGAAGTGCTTAGCAAAAGAGAGCTTGTAGATTATATAGTCTCAGTGCTTTAGCTAATATTTTCTTAGTTATATAAACAGTGATGTTTACTTGTCTCTTAGTAACAGCTTATTTTCTAGGATCACACAAGAGTTGGTGCAGATACCTCTCAGGATATACAGCTCTTTGGTATAGGAATCCAACCAGAACACTGTGAGATTGATGTTGCTTTAGATGGAGAAGTTACACTCACACCAAAAGAAAATGCAAGGTAAGGAGGATCAGCAGCACTTTCTGGTGAAGTGTTTGCTTGTCTTTACCAGAAGATAACTTACATGCATTTTTATTTTACATAGTCAGAAGCATCTTGTGTTCTGATTAATGAGTAGCTTCAGTATAGGTGACTTAGATACTCAGAAGTGAAATTGAGTAATAAACCCAAGATTTTCCCCCATGTGTACACACCCACCCACCACCTACTCTGTAGCATGACAGGCTATCAATCAGCGGTGTGGGTCAGAATAAACCATCACAAGAAAGTATCCAGTAGGAATGAGGGACCATTACTTGTCTCTCTAGGGTGGCAATGAAATCACTGAGATGCTGCTGGCTATCCTGACCTGTGCGATGAGATAGTGAGCTGTGTCTTGATGGGAGAGGATAAGCTGTGCCTCATGAGTAGTTTCTGTTATAAAGCTCAGCATTTTGTGAGAAAGAGATGTTTTAAAGATCTCAAGATCTTTACATTATTTTCCTAAATCTTTAATTACTGTTGTGCCTCATAAATATGCAGTGTGAAGTCACGTTTCTCCTTTTGTTTCTGCTTCTGTATTTTAGTGTTTTTTCACTTTGGGAGCACTGTGGCTTCTTGGGTGGAATTGTAAATGTATGTCACTTCATCTCCAATGGCATGTGATAAGCAGTACCTTTGTTCTAGTTAGTAGTCATACTTCTTGTCTGAAATCTGAATATCTAAATAATGTATAGATTATTATTTGAATGAGTAACACAAGTTTGAGAGACGTCTTTTAAAAAATCTGATCTCTTTCACTCTACCTTCAGTAAAATACCTCTTGGCGTTTGCATTTTATTTCTGCAGCTTACAGTATGAAATTCCAAACAGATGGGATTCAGACTTGTGGTGATAGAGTTACTGTACTGGAAATCAGTCATTTTGACTGGCAAGAACAAAGGCACATGTCGGTGGAAAAAAATGTATTTTGTTTTACTCGTGCCTGATCTGCAGTGCTTAAGTAGCTGTTCTTAAGATTCTAGTGTCAACAAAAATTTAGTTACCAAGATTTCATTGTAAAAAAAAAAAAATAATTAAGATAAATAAAAATCTGGCTGTAAGACAAATGCTCACGTTTGTGCTGACTTACTTGGGCGAGACAGCTGAATTCAGAACACTCCATCTGAAAAGGCTTTTTTCATTTTACTTTTTTTTTTCCTTTCAAATAAAATGTTCTGCTTTGTGACTTGCATATGCAAAAGTTCAACAGCTCCGTTTTTCCCATTTTGTGATTGAAACTTAAATACAAAGAGACCTAAATGCAAATATAGCAGTATACCAGATGTTCACAAAAATACTCTTGTTAATAATAGAGACTCCATTTGTTGAAAGAATGTAACTTGGATCTAAGGGATTTTTCTTACGCTTGGATGCCGAATATGTTAACAGTATGTTTTACAACTCTCTGTTGACTAACTTGAATCTTGGGAAGCTTTATCAGCAGGATTTGCATGCATCCAATTTTACAGACTGTTTATAAGAAACAGGCAGTGACCCAGTTTGAAACATGGGCATTTAAAGAAAACCATGTAACTAAAAGCAACTGTCTATGTGTTTACTGAAGAGTTGTACCTGCCAAAGCTAGAGTGGAAAGGTGCTTTGGGCTCAGTTCTGACAGCAGAAATCAGGCCAGCATCTTTCCTGTTGATTCTTTAATAAGAATCTGGCAGATTTGTGCATCATATGATACAAATCACTGTCTGTAGATGGGAGAAACAGTAGATCTTGTGATTAATTTTCAACCTTCTATTTTTAGGATTTCACTGAAATCGTATTTTCTTCTTTCAGGTCCTGTGTAAATGGTGCGCTGGTATGTTCTGTCACTCAGTTATGGCATGGAGATAGAATACTATGGGGAAACAACCACTTTTTTAGGTAATAGTTGATATTTATATTCCAGCCTTTTTACATTCAGCCTCTTTTTGTATTGGCTTTTTTCTTTTTCTTACACTGTTCTGCGTAAACATTTTTAGAAACTGAATTTCAATTTTACACAGAATCAATTTACCAAAGAGGAAGCGACGAGATTGGCTGAAAGACCCTGAGAAAGAAACATCATTAGGAGAGCATGATCTGGATGCAGCTAGTGAAGCTTCTTCAGAGCCAGACTACAACTATGAGTTTGCACAAATGGAAGTTATTATGAAGACACTGAATAGTAATGGTAAGGCAATTGCCAGGTAAAAATGTTCTTTTGCATTGTCTAACAAATACAGCATGGAACTTTATTTCTGGGTAAAAATAAGTGGTATATTTTCTCCATTGGAGCTTTCTCAGAAAAAGATATTTTACAGAAACAGTGTTATACATATAGATACATACATACATATATATAACAATGTATGCACAAATTAGTATTTGGTTTGTGCCCTGACACACAATTTTGTCTCTTGTCCTTTGTAGTGCAGCTGAGCTGTGATCATATGCCTGTCAAATCATCATCCGATTCCCGCTAACCTCTTGGGTTTACAAGTTGCTGCAAACAAAAGGGTGCTCAGATACGGCTCAGTTAGCTTTATCCTTTTGTATCAAATATTACTGACACCATTTTAACCTTCACTTAAAAAAAACACAGAAACAATAGCAAACCAATAGCCAAAACATCAGCTAGCGTGTTTTTTAATGCTTGATCACTCTCAATATTTTATTTCATCTTTGTTAAAACCTCTTGTGATGCCTTTTTTGGACAGGATAATAAATTACATTATATATGAAATAATTGTATGTTCTATAGAAAACTATATAGTGTTGTCATGATTTCCAGGAGGCAAGTTACAGTTCACATGATATGGTATACAGAAATGGTGAAAAGCTTGGTAAACTACTAAATGCTTTGTATGAGTTTTTTAATAGACAAAATTTGAGAGGCAAATGCCTTGAGTTTTGGCCATTGACCAAGATGACTCAGTAGATGGTGTTCCACTGTTCTCTGCTCTCCTTTCTTTATATCTTTGCAGTACTTCCATTGTTTTCTGTGGCTTACTTTTTTCTTGGTCTCCTCTTATTCTTTCTTTAACTTTCTCTGGTTTGCTGTTGAGTACAGCATGATGGTTTCATATGCTTGATGCTCTAATCAATATTCTCAGTATATTGATATTTGTCAATATTTTAAGCAATATTCTCAGAATATTGTAAATATCCTAAATTTTTTAATGGGATTTAATGGGATTGCTTATGTGAGTTACAGGGTTAGGCCATTTAAATTGATGTGAAATTAACTGTTTGATAACAGAAATATTCTTCTTATGGTTCACTCATACCAGGAGACGAATTTCAGATGAATCTGCCATCCTGGTGGTCTTCAGTGTTGTCATCCCTCCTGAAGATTCTGTTGCCTGTTTTAAGGCCTCAAACCATCCCATATCTGTGCCTAAACTGGGACAAAGGTTTTGAACTCGATTGGCTCATGCATGAGACTGCTGGAGAAATTTGAAAGCATTAATTGATGCTTGGTCTGCTTGTCACTAACCAGGGATTTGACTAAACTGTAGCAGTCTACAAGTCAGTGTTCTTTGACCAGGGAGTCACATTTTTGGGGAGTTTTCATGTGTTGGTATCTAGCCGATTGAAATGATTCTTTACAATATTTCAGGTGTCTTTACATTTTGGTTCAGTAGGCTTTTGTGATGTGAAGGCAGATTTTTGTCTTGATTGTTTTCTGTGTCTTTGCTCAAGAACAGCACAGTCCTTGCTGTTTCATTAGAGCTCTTTCCTCCCTAGTGCACAGCAAATGTTAGCAGTCATCCATGTCACACAGTTTGAGGCATCATAACCCAATTATTATTCTTGTTGTCTCTTCTGTTCCCTCCCACATACAGGGAGCAGGAGACACAACAATAAGCTTGTTGCTTATCTAAGTTGGAGTAGTAAATAAATCCCTGACAAACCAAGTGGCTGTGACGGTCGTAGACTGGTCTTCTGAATTGAAGCTAGATACCACTTCCAGGTTGTGTTCTTCTCAATGACATAGCTAAAATAATTTTTTTTCTGACAGGCTTCCAGTTTGTTAGGTAAGAAGTAAAGCAGCTTTGTCATGGTACCATTATTTATTCTTCCTTGAAATGAAAAATAAATATGGGTAAGGAAGAAGAAATAACTAAATAACTAAAGACAGTTAATTCTACTGAGGAAACTATGTGGGGGGAGAATAAAGGCATATTTTAAAAATTTGATTAGATAATTATTTTACAGGCATCTATTGATATAGCTCAAAACAAAAGGGTTTGGGGGTTTCTGGGGGGATTTTATTATTCTCCCCCGCTCCCTTGATCTATTTGAGAACAGTAACGCTCTTCAAAAAAATAGCCCAGCTTTTCCAGGGTACAAACACAGTTGTTTTTATGGCGTGTAACCAGTACAACAGTGTCACATACTGCATCTGTCTCCAAAGAAGCTCTGAGGAAAATGTAACCTTGAAAACAGCTGTAAAGAAAACATCCAGATTCTTTCTTCAGCATGCTCACTTTCTTTGTGGGATTCTGTCAGGTCAGCTTTGTACTGCTAATTTGTGATGCTGGTCAAACATGGAATGCAGCAAAGAAGTTTACTTTATTCTTGTATACTGTGCAATGGTTAAGTAAACAATGTGATTAGATTATGCAGCTTTTCATTTAAGCAAACAAAACTTACAGCTCAGGGTGGGAATTTTGATGAAACTTAGTAAAGCAGCCTGTGTCATAACCTTCTTCTAGCTTGCTTAGGAAAATGAACATAAATGAAATCCTCAGGAATTAACTCGGCATTGTTACTGAATTAACAGATTCCAGATGTGAAATAAGTGACATTGCAGGAAGGTAATAAATGCTGTTCATCCTATGGAGAAAGTACGTTCTTCTGGTTCAAAGTGAATATTCTAATTAATTAGATTAAGTGCGTATGAATGGTCTTTTCATGGCCATTGAACTTTTGCCACATAAATATGTAAAGGATTGAGACTTGGGGCTTTTAACACTGTATGGAATTTGCTGTGAGTTTGGCAGGCTTTGGGTTGAATCTTCCCTAATTTATTTGACTTGGCATGAGAAATCCAAAATTGTGGAATGTATTTTTTAAATCTGACTTAAACACTATTGTAGTTCTTTCAAATTGTGAAAAGCTTGACTTTATTTTTTCATCTTCCAACTAGGTAGTTTATAATTCACACCATATTTTGCTTTCTCTCTGTGAAAGGTGTGGGGTTTTCCGTGGAAGCTCTTTCAAAGTTTAAATTGAAGACTTTTCTAAAAGTGTAAATTTACCTTTTTCATTTCAATACAAGCACGACACCCACCTTCATCCCCTTCCCCCCCGCCAAGCAGTAGTGGATTTAACTGAAATTGGGAAGCTTTAGACTAGGTTCTTGCACCTTGTTCCAAACATTTTCCATGGTATAATTTGATGCTATGGGGGTTGTGTTCCTGTAAATCTAGGTGGCTGAAAAGATCACTTTTATTAAAGAAATCTGCTCCCTGAACTTGGAGCTGGTGTTTGAGCAGTTTAGGAGAGTCTCATCTTAATGAGTCAGCCTTAGTTTCATTTCCTGTGTTTGCAAACACAATAAAAGACTTTTAATTTCTTCCATGCCTCTTCTCTGTCTTCTGCGTAATACCTGATTTCTCAGCCATTCTTGCACATAACTAAAACTGTTTTGGTGATTATACAGTCAAACCTATGCATGTGAAGGTAATTCTGGTATTACCTGGAGGAGTTAGAAAGATAATGATGATGCAGATCAACAGTAATAACTTGGTTTGTAGTCTAGAATATTAGAACTTGGTTCAGTTAGTTGGTTTTGTTGCACTGTCTGTTTAAAAGCTAAAAATAGCTGTCTTTCTGAGAATGTCATGTACTAAAATGTAATATTTCTGGCTATTTTAAGACACTTTTATGCATCACTGTTTTGCTGTTTGGTTGCTATTTATACTGGTTGATTTTAAACTTGTGCTTTATAATTACCATTGCAGTGATATTTTATGATGCCTTTGTGTGAAGCCAGTGATTCTCCCATTGATAAGTCTAGGGCCACAGTAGCAGCTTTTGCAGAAGTGTTTGTTTTCTCCTAAAAATAAAGATGTGCTTTACATCAATCTTAATATTTAAAAAAAGGATGCTGAGAGGCAAAACCAAACCCACTGCAGTAACAGAACCCTGGAGATCCTGTTTGCTTCTCTGGCATTTATAATAGGAAGGATTTGTTTCATGAAGTGACTTGCCTAATGGCCATGTACGTTAAAATTGCAGACAGCGAGTTAGTTTGTCTTTAGCAAAATTAGTCTTAGTAGTTTTCGTACTCAGTTGTTACAGATTACTAAATATACTAATGCTACATTGATTTGCAAAGATACAGGAGATATGGGCTTTGGGAAGGTGTATGTATGTGTTAGTGACCAGCATACACTGTTAGTGATGAAAACTATATAGAACCTTTAGTGTGAACCCTCTATTGCATGCTATAGTAACCTAATTTTTGTTTCATGTAGCATTGTAGTATCAGGAGTACTTGTACAAAACCTTACAAGGACCGAGTTCTGGTAACGAAGGCAAGATAGTTCATGATTAAATCACACTGATGTAGGTTTCTGCTGTTGCTGTTGTTGGTTGTGTTGGATTTTTTTATGGGAAGGTGGGGAGCTTTTTTGAGCACACACCTCTAGTTCCAAAGTAGGACAGTGTAATTAAATCTAGATGTATTTTTCTTCCTCCTTTGTGGCAGAATGGCATCCTTAAAAGCCACAGGAGCGCTTTTTTAGTATTTGCAAAATGGAAGAGGTATCACAAACAAATTATTTTAAAGCTGAAGGTTTTTTGCGTTTGAAAATCCTGGTGTCCTAGAGCTGCAGTGTTTCTTCGCCTAATAATCCATTGCTCCAACTATGGAACTCTTCTCCCTTCCCCTTCCAATGTGCAGAATCAGCAATCTGTTAGGGAATGTGGTGTTACTCAGATACTCATCTAGATTGGTTTTCTTGCAAACCATTTTTTTTTTTTTGCTGTATTTAAGCTTTCAGATATATATACATGAAGCAGATATATACTGGTAGTATGTAGAAGCAGCTCATTCTATCAGATTGCGTTTTCAAAGGCACAGTCTGGCATTGGATCTAAAACCAGAGTAATGTTTCTTTAATTTGAATGCAATTTAGATTTAACCCTAGCTGATTGACACAAGCAGTTGTTTCGAGATAGAGTATCCAACTGAATGGATACTGGGTTGATACTGTGATGAAATGTGGTTTGTAAAGCTAAATACAGGAATTCCCCCCAGAACCTACTTCGCCTGTTTCAGTGCCGTGAAGCGCATTGGCACATTGTGATGTGTGACTAGTCAGACAGTTCGTCTAAATTTTCATCCACAGCTCTCCAACATGTCTCTGCCAAAATTGAATAAGTTAAATTGCTTTTTACTCCCTTAAGTCATTTCCTTCTCTGGTTAACATCATCTTCCCTTGTATTTTGTTTTCTTCTTATTAATTTGTTCCCTTTTCCATGTTTTGTTTGGTTTTTTTTGTTTTGTTTTTTTTTTTTCCCTACTGGTATTCTGGAACATATAACTTCACAGTACTCAATATGCAAGATGAGGGTCTTAACCATTGTTCTAGCCTCTTTGCATGCTGCATTTTTTTGTTCCTTGTTTGGATTTGTCTATTTAATGCACTATTTATTAGTTTGGCTTTTGTTTTGGGGGGCAATAGCCATCTTGTTTGCAAAGACTCTGGGATATGTTGTTTGCTGTTAGCAAGTAAATAATGAGTATTCTGTGATGCTAAAATGACATTTTCTCACTTTTCTGTTTTCTTTCTCTTTTTTTGTGTGTGTGTCTTTTTAGACCCAGTACAAAATGTGGTCCAGATCCTGGAAAAGCAGTACTTGGAAGAGAAGCGGAGTGCTCTTGAAGAGCAGCGACTGATGTATGAACGTGAGTTAGAGCTGCTGCGGCAGCAGCTATCTCCAGAAAGGCAGCATCAGCATGGCAGCGACAGGCTCTCCTACACTGCACAGACTGCACAGCAGAAAGTAAATCTCTGGACAGAAGAGAGGTGAGAATACTGTAGTTAAACCAAAGGAATTAATAAGAACCATGAAGGGTGAAAGGTGGGGCTTGAACTGTATGTCAGAAATTGGTAATATTTTTTTGTGGAGTCGACATGCATTACAAGATCTGCCTCCACCAAACTGTTAGCATTTAATTTAGGACTAGGTTCTGATGTTTAACATGTGTACAAGATCTTCCCATTTGATTTAACACACAAATGAAATGACAAGTTAGCTTTTATTGATCTAGGAAGACGTGAGCAGAGTTGAAGCAGCATGTGTGTGTTTGCATCTTGACAATGAGAGAAGCTTGCTGTTGGTATCATTGGGGAAAGAGGGACAACATCTCCATGGAGGAAAGTTCTAGGGGAAGTGACTGACATGATTTATGTTTTTGTCATACAAAGAAGTATTCTGTCATTGGGTTAATTCAGCAGGAAGAATGACGTGATGTATTAACAGGTTTCTTAGAAGCTTCTTTTAAAATCTGTTTTCTTTCAAAACAGAAGCTTCATTATTCACTCAGCATTTTTTTCTACATGTAGTGAGTTTGAGTGCTCCTACCTATTTTTATTATTTTTTGCATTATTCTTCACCATTAAAAAAAAATGTACAAGAGGAGTCTAAACAAAGATGGCCAAGATTATGTTGCAGCTTTCAAATTCAGAGTGTTAGAACAGAACAGATCTTGGTTTACTTTTTGTTTGAGGTTTTGTTTTGTAATTTCTGCCCAATCTGACCTGGGAAAAAAACCTAAACAAATAACAAACTGTTGACCAACAATTACTAGAATGTTTGATATGGCAAATATGGGGAGAATTAATGCTGTTTCAACTTTAATTAAAATAATTGTTTGCCCCTCTAAGAGCTAAAACCAGTATGACTGAGAACTGAATGTAAAGCATTGCAGAGCTGTGGTTGGGATTTGCAGGCTTTTTTAGGGCTGCAGGAGGAGTGCAAAATGAGAAACATGCTAGTTGGAATCATTGCATTTCACAGCTGCTTTGAGCAGCGCAGCAAGGCTATCATGAAGTCATTGATAACCCACTTCAGCAGCAGCAGAGATGAGAAGTAGGCTTACTGCCATAGAAAGTGATACCTCTAAAAAGATTCAGCAAAAGGGAAAAGGAAGTAGCAAAAAACTTGCCTTTCTTTGAGAGTTAAGAAGAGAAAATTGTAACAGATCAACTTAAAGTTAACCAACCAACATAATCATGTAATGACATAAATAATGAGAATCTGGAAAGATAACAAGGCTCACTGTTCTGCCAGCCTTCCCAGTAGCTGTCAGACATTTCTTAGGAGGGAACTGTGCTTTGAATAAGCATTTTTGGCTCTCTTATTTCATGGGTTGATGCAAAACTATGCAGGTCCTCTGTTTTATATCTCAGCCCAAAGACATATGACAGCAGCACAGACCTCTGCACAAGCAACCTGCTACAGTGCTGATTCTGGACTAATTTGCAGGGAGTGGCATGAAAATACTGACTCCCCAACACATGACTCTTCTGTGGGCCTGAGCACCCCAAATGCAGAATGCATTTTCATTCTTCAAATTATGATATATCACTCTGGGATTAATGTATTTAATGACAGCAGCTCAAGCTTCATTTAATAATAGCAACTACATCAAGCTTTTTTAAAACTGAGTGCCTGAGAAGTTTTTTTCACAGTAACCCTCTGTCCACACTTAGAGGAAAAGAATCTAAGCACAGCCAGTGCCCGCTAATCTTCTTGCATTTACTAGCTTTACAGTAGTATGACACCTATGATGTCAACAAAATTTGCTTTGATTTACGACTGTCAGGTTGGTGACAACTATTAAATGGCAAAATCTGTCACTGACTGCTAATGACAGAACTCTTAGCATGGATACACATTGATTCAGTAGCTTTAAGAAGATCCAAAGTCATGTTTCAGCAGTTGTCATTATCTTATTAGTCGACATTTATTTTGAGATACCAGTGCAAATTCCAAAGTATTTTGCCTCTCTCTCCCACAAAAAAATGCACATTTTAGCAAATGCAAACATTTATTCCCCTCACCATCAGCTCTGGTTGAGACTTTCAAATATTTCTAAAGACTTTCCTAATTCAGTAGTTATTGTGAGGTGACAAGATGTGTTACGGTATCAGCTCAGAAAAATATTTTTAATGCACACTAAAGGTGGGGAATTCTTTTCTAACATTCATCAAATGGTAGAATATCAAGACTTCATAGAAATTGGGTATTCAAATTGCTTAAACAACTTTGAAATCAATAACCTTGAATCCCAAGTGTAGAGTAGTATTTTGATACCTCTGCTTCTCTACAACCTGTGAGAGTGGAAAATTCATTCAAGTGTCTCTGAAGAAGCTTTGCCACTAACTTGTGGCCGTGACAGTGCTTGCCCTTAGGCAGACATGGCTCCTAGAGGCAATCAAACCACCAAGCACACGGTGTATGAAGGCAAAAATTTTAGACTGCATGAGATGCCATGGGGACTTTTCAAGATAATATGTAAACATAGACACAAACATAGCAAACCATTACAACACAGTTTTGCATGAAAGTGAGTAGGAAATACCCAGCATGCATACCCATAGAAATGACTGATTTTCATACTGATTTTCACCATTTTCTGCATATATAGTTGCCTAATTTTATATACCATTAAGAAATTTACCTTGATACGATCACCTGAAATCACCTTGGTTTTACTGTTTAGTGTCAATGTTGTGTAACTTACTGAGAAGCAAAGTTATGTTTTCTATGCTCTGGCACTCTTTCAGTAAATTTAGCAAGCTACTTAAGCCTGCCTTTCTGAGCCTCAGTTTCACCAACACTGAAAGAATGACATGATTTCTTATGAGAAAAAGGAAACATCCACAAAGAGCACCAACTGAGGTATTGTATTTGCAATACATGCAGCCACAAGAGACACTCAGGCTCTCTTCAACCAACACCTTCCCCTATGTACAATGTGATAATAGAAATAAATCACGTCTGACATCCTTGCTCCATCATGGACTGCTCCTAACATGTACTCTTAACATGCATCAAATGCAGGGCAAGGCATCTGAGAGTCAAGTCAAATCAGAGTATCAGATGGTCCTTTTCTCACTTTAAATCTAAACTGACTAAAGCCATAAGCTGAGCTGAAAAATGTAAGCAACAAAATCTGAGTCTTCCCACGCTCGTAGGTAAAACTTCTAAAGATGTTAGTAAGACATTTGCCTAACTGGGGGCACCGTAAGGAATTGAGAAGTTTTCCAAGGACAGAAATATCAGAGTAAAAGTGCCAGTAAGTCATACTTATAAACTGGATTTCAACACTTGCTTGGTTTTCTGATTGAATCCAAACTATGCATCAGTAAGGGGAATCAGGTGTACTATATGCTAGGTATATGAATGGCAACAGAATCGGTAGGTTGATTTCCATCTTTATTATTCATTAGAGGACTATGCATTATTACTTGCAATATATATAACAGAATCTTAATGAAGATTTTTTCCTAAAAAATTCCTAAAAAATTGCACGAAAAGACTCAAGTGTGTCCTAGGTAGCAGTGTTATTCAAAGGGATGCAGCAGGGTGCAGAAGTGACACGAAAAAGGCGAAGGTCACTGGAATATAAGAATGCTATGGTACAAAAAGTGAGCTATCTGTTTGCACATATTAGAGGCACTGAAATGCAAAAGAAAGTGGGGGAAATTATATTACAGTGTACAAAG